>JAHZMW010000335.1:0-17742 GCA_027743745.1 Alloscopus bannaensis
ATTGCCACGGGGAGTTGGTGTCTATTTATGACAACCCGTCACAAATAACTGAGTTACGCAATGCACAGCCGGATTTCTGGCGAGACGGTATGGTCTCGTATTGTCAACATTGAGAGTGGGGCATGTTCAACTAAAAAGAGTGTCGCCGGATGTGCCTATAGTATGTACACACATCTACATCTCCATATTTGTAAATTGTGTTTTACTGGAACTGAGTTTGTAGTCATATAATAATATCGATCAATCATTTTCCTTCTTGTTGCTTTTCTGGTGTAAGATAAAAATTACAAAATAACTAGTTTCATCCAGCTCCATGTCCATGTCCTCTCAAAGCCTGTTTGATTAAGCACAATTTCTACTGCGCGGTAGTTGTTCGAAGTAACATTTTTTCCAATTTTTATGTGCCTAAGGACACGTGTGGATGTGTGGGTTGCCCAAAGAATTCGTGGAAGACGTAAAGTGTTTTTTCCAGCATCTTTTTGAGCGAAGCATTCCTGACATACAGCAGTGAATTTTAGAGTTTCTTAGAAGTATGCAAATTATGGGCAGCCATGTTTTCATTACGACAGCAAGGTGTTCAACTACGATATGATTAGCTCTACATAATTTACACGCTAATGTGCTTCCTTCATCTTGCATCTGATTGTGTACACAGGTTTTAACATTTTAATTCCCATCCAAAAGCGTAATTAGTTCAAGTTTTCTTCTCCAAGCTGGTGAAACCCTAGAACATCAAACCGCGAAGGAGTGTCTATTTGAAGGTGTGGGGATCGGAGATAAAGGTTCCGACGACATCAACTCCAAACTAAAAACTCTCAAGAACCCACAAAGATCTTTGACAAAAAACCTCGCTGGATTCACTGTGAGCACTTTCCTTCCAAGCGAAATACGAGAAGAGAGAATTTGTGTTGAGGAAGGGGGCGGTGTTGGAACACAGGAGTAAAGGGGCTGTCGTCATGTTGGTCTCAACTTGAAGGAAAAGACAATGAACACATATATGTTGGAGAAACCAAACACGAGACTCGAACAAGAGACATTTGTATGTTTCTTTCTGAAGAAGAAAAGTCATTCGCATTAAGGAGTATAACACTCTTGAGAGACAGGATTTGAAGCGACCTCAAGTGATTCCGTGTCAGTGCCATATACATCCTCTTCACAACGGATGTTTTCCCATTACTTCCTGTGTCAAGTGTGAACAAAAGGAGCTCCTTGCAAAAGGAGCAAGCTATATGGCTGTATTTTCTTCGATCGAAGTTTTCACCAGACATACCTTCATTCACACACATATACGACGGGACACAATACGCAGAGCCATAATTCGACTTCTCGCTCTCGACAATAGAGAAAGAAGGCTGGAAGAGAAGCGGAGCAACTAATGAGCAGTGGAAATGAAGATGAGTTGAGAAAACAAAGAAGAAAGAGAATTACCACACAAGAGAAAACTGTTCAGCTTCTCACTCACTCTGATTATTCTCATGTCATATAATAGGAGCGTCAGAGAGACGGAGGAGAAAACATATAAACTCCTTGGAGCATCTTTACATAACTCACGCTTTTTCCCTGGTGTTGCTATCTTTTTCAACATTAATTATTTTCTTAGATGAAAGACAATCAAAAATAAAGCTCTGCAAACACAGTCGAGCTTGGGGCGGTACGATTTCGGAAAAGTGAAATGTTGAAATAACAGCCTCAATACAACTTTGAAGTTATGAGAAAAAAATGGATGTTTTCTCCTTCTCGTTAAGCTCGAGCTCAGAGTGTTGGTACGTAGGTATGTTGCGATGTTTAAATATGTTCACAATTTTCTTAACAATACGCCTTTATCGTTTACATTTCATGGTCATTCTAGAATTCGCAGAGGGCTCATCATCATTTTCATCACATACCTTCGTCGCAGTTGTGGAGCGTTGACAAAGTGAAACTTTGCTATTCGTGCTGCTCCTGTCTTTCGCAACTCTTGCTAACAAACAATAACTACACTTCGAGAAAACTTTTTGTCTCTTCACTAATATATGAACTATCTCACTCTCTCTCTCTCTCTCCCAAGTTAAGCAACGAGCTCTGAAATGATGACGACGGATAGTGAGCACATAAAATTTGATAATTTACGCACGACAAGCTCGCCGACTTATCTTCCTTGGGCTGATTGGCCACGTTTTCTCGCGACATGTTTTCTTGCTGCAAATCTTGTGACTCTCTCGCTTTCTCTTGTTTTTCAAGAGAGTTGTGCAATCAACAAAACTAAAACTACTCCAACATTTTCGCTGCGCACTCTCCTCGAAGTGAGTGGAGAAAGCTGTGTGGAAATGGAAATTTTATGAAGAGAACCGTTGTTTTGCTAAGAGTCTAGACTAATCCACCTACAGCTATCATTTTCATCACCCATCCAAACAGATCAGGATCAGTGACTCTGCCTGATCCTCCAGAGCCATAATTACAATTCCATTTGGCTCTCTCGTTCCGAGCTGTCGCCAAAATGGGAAACTTTCCATCCATTTTCACATACGCCTCCAACGACGAATATGACATTAGACCTATACACCTAAGGGTACGCTTTAACTGCTGTCAGGCAAGATGAGTGTCACAATTTGAGGAAAGTGTGGCATTTCCTCAAGCTCTATACTCTAATAATTTTCCTCTCGCTCCAATCCAAAATTTTACAAGGCCAAAGCCCAAAGCTTTCTCTCTCTGTTTCACTCTCCACTTACTCCACTGTTTATTATCAACATTACCACTGGCGCAAAAAGGATCAACTCCAGTCCAAAGAAGTAAGACGCGGACGTTGGTTTACGATACAAAAACCTGTACAAAGATGTGCGGTGCGGGTGGCTTTCTCTTTTTTGGCCTGCGTGTGTGGGTAGTTACAAGCCCATTTACAAAATAAGCGATGGCGATGTGACACACTGAGCGTAAATTGTACGGAGTACCGGGCGAAGAACAAGATTGAGGGTAGTCATGTAGAAAAATAAAAAAAGCGAAATTCCTCTCGCCAAAAGAGAAATAAAAACGGCTTACCATTTACTCGCGCTCTCTCTAAAGAGAGTGAGAGACGGATTTGCTTTTTTTCTGGCGAGCTCAAGAATAATAACGGAGAAAGCAGGGAGGGTTGCTATATCGCACCAAAACAAACATCAAACCCTCAAAGAGAAAAAAGCTCGCGCTAAGCTAATCTAATACCAAACATTTCACATTAACTTGATGTCCACGCATTCGTCTGGGGTAATTTCCTTCTTGGCACTCTTCCCTTAAACCACCTCCTTCAGACGCACACGTCCTCATGGAAGGAGGTCAGAGAGAAAGAAAAATGTAAAGATGAATCTTCTGTAATCCTATCTTAATAATATGCTGCATAATGATATGAAAAAGACTCACGTAAAAAATTTTACTCGATAAACATTTACACACTATCGCCTTCTCACGACGGTTGACAATACTGTGCTGGATGACGGTTCCAAGAAAAAAACCAATTGAATCCCTATAATTCTCACGCCTGATGGATACACACACGGATTTCAAACAACTCAATTCAATTTAATCCACATGCTGTGCACGGCACAAATAGCATTGTATCTTTCCTTTCAGTGTATTTATGTAAGTATATACGAAGTCCAATACGAAAATGGAACACTTCGTTTCGCTTCACATTTCCGCCAGTAAAAACGGAACAAATCCCCGTGCTTCATAATAATACCTTCAACTTATCTTTTACTCTACACTCTACATAAATAGCCGGGTATATATTTCTAACACACTTTTTTACTGAAGGCCACTCAACCAAATACAATTTTCTTTTTTCCATTCCGTACTGTACAGAATCTTGAGATTTTACTCTCCCTTTCTCTCAGGGAAAGCAGAAGGATAAGCACAAAAAAGGAGGAACAATATCATCGTAACCTCGAGCTATGGAAAAAATATATCATTCTTTTACGTTTAGCCCTTTGGTACTGGTGTATTAGTAAAAAAAAGCAGTATGTTCTTACACATATAAGAGGAATGTATGGAAGTTGCTTCAACAATCGAAAAAAATACATAATAGAGCAAATCTTTTTCTCGTTTCTTTTCCCCCATTTTTATTTAGTTAGAAAACGGGAATAATGTGCTTTTCCATGCCTGTGCACATATGGAGAGTATTTTTTTCGGGAAACGTTACGTAATATTTTTTAAAGCTACGGGATACATTCTCAGAGAAAAAAAGTGAACAACAACGCTGCAGAAACCGGCGAAAGCAAACGAAAAAAGTTAGGACTTTTAGAAAAGCTCATGGTTGGTGTGGAAGCAGATGCGGCCTTGTTACAACTTACTCACTTCTTCCCTTAAGCCCTTCCAGGATTCTCTGACTCTCCGTCCATCTGCCCGACTCCCTTTAGAGCTGGAAGGAGGAGAGAGAGAAGAATGAAATGACGACAGCTCCTAGAGGTCCTTTGAAAGATTGAAAGATTTTTACATCTCACTTTCACATTTCCTTTTCTTCAACAATCTGTAGCTCCTTTTGTGTTTGCTCTCTTGACGTTCTTTTCCTCTGAAGCACTCAACGAGCATTCAACAAGGCACAGTTGCAAAGATACATTCATACATGTCTGGTAATATGTTGCATGAATACAAAGAAAAGATACTCGATTTGTATGCTCTTTTCAAAAAAATGTAGGGCAATGTAGAAATTTGCAATTCGAACAGCATCTGGGCATAAGGGTAGGTCACAAACTGGAAAATGATGGAGCCTCTTACTTCCGCATGCCGTGTGAACGCATTCGACAAAAGTCACCCGGCGACGACACATGGTGCGTCGTGTACATTTGTTTCGACCTAATNCCGTGTGAACGCATTCGACAAAAGTCACCCGGCGACGACACATGGTGCGTCGTGTACATTTGTTTCGACCTAATTTGGTTTGGACATTTTTCGGAGTTGAGATCTGAAAATCTGCCTGAATATTTGTATTTACTCGAAAGCATTTTATACTTCAATATATTTTCCTAGTCTAAACCTTCACATCTTTTGTGCTCTCCTCTTGTCATGTGTTGCTAAAATATTGCTTTCTCTTCCGACAAAGTCGAAGCGTTTTCGCATTTTAGATGTTCTTGTGTACATGACCAAAATAGATTCTCACCACACCATCCTTCTCTTTAGCATAGATCATCATAACAAAAGAATGATTTCTTGCTTGTCCGCCACAAGATCTGATTCGGATGGTGTGCAAAGTACAAAAAATCGGATTGGAAATAGCTCGCATGTGTGCAGATCATACTAAACCGATTTCCCTTTGTCACTTGCTATCTGATCCTTTACATAATCCATATGTGCGGTTGCATTATGGTTGTTTTTGTGTGGCAAGTCTCTCTGGATTTCACAGCGTCATACCACACAAATGATTGCAGTCGGCCGTAGACGGATTTTCGCTAATTATTCTTCTACGGTGTCTGCCTGTCTGTGGCATTAGCCTGGTTGGATTTTGAGCAGAATTTTCTCTTTTGTATGCCACTGGATTGAAGGCGGTTAGCAAAACATAAAAAACGGGAGAGCACGTTTTGCTCAGCAGACAGAAGGGGTAAAAATGTTGGCAAGCGCATTATGTAATCCGTACACACAGACTTTGTGTGCACAACGGTGGCTCTCTGCTGTACTTGAGCAGACCAGAAAGATAACACATAAAATGATGATGTAAGATCCCCGATGGGTAACATATCACACTGGAGAGAGCGGAATGATGGAAAACAAGGCTGGAGAAAAAAGTGTTGGGCTCTGTGTGTACAAGTTATCTTGTAAAAGAGATGACGACAGCTCAGAGCTAACACTCTGCTTCTCATCATCCTCAACGTAAGTGTCGCATAATGCAAACATACCAACTGCTATACAGTTGAGAGACATTTTTTGCTAAAGTCTTCCAGGAATATATGAGTTAAGAATTCTCCATGCATGCGCTGCGTCACAAATTATTTTTGGGTTCTTTTAATTTTTTCTCTGTCCGCTTTTACCGCTAACACATTGCGCAAACTGGGAATTGTATGACCTGACAAGACTAATCAAGCGAAAGTTATTTTCTCCAGAATTCTGGGGAGCTGGGTAATGTTATGCCATTCCATTTGTATCATTACGTGACCTATCAAGCTTTGGTTTACATTCTCCACAGATTGCGTTTTCCCAAGGGCAATCATTCCTGTACAAGTGCTCATACATCCTCCCACATGAAATGAAAAGGCGAGAAAAGGATGAGAACTTGTATTTTGTAGTGGATTGGAGAGCCATGTAACATGTGCTTTATCACTGTTTAATCTAGTTCAGCCGAGAATGCTTATTCCAGCTAATATTATATATGATATAGAGAGGAAAAAGAGTGAGAAAAGAAATGTTTACCAATCGTTGTGAGAACTGTTGTGGCGTACATTAAGGCTCCGGCAAATTTCCACTGTGAACTGCCAGCTTTCTGTGGCACCGATTTGAGAATTACCATCTCCAGTATACGGTAGTCGTCACGGGATATGTTGTAGCGCAAGCTGAGCACTTGTTCCAAATCTGCAAATGAAAGAAACACACAGTCGTTTCAGTCTCTTGACTTCTGTATAGTGACATGACGGGACATGATACTCTTGTGCACGAAGGCCCATCTAACATCACCGTGAAATTTCCCGAGAAACACAACAAGGCTTTCCCTTGTTTGGGCATTTTGTGTTTGTATGTCAGAGTGTAAACATCGTAAAAAAGCTCGTGTGTCGGTAAACACGGAATGAGACTGCTATCATCATCATCAGTCTGTATGTGAATGTGAGACATTCAATTCAGTCCTCGCGAAAATCCTCCTTCCGTTACGAAATGAATGTTTAAAAACGCTAAAGCCAATTACAATGGAAATCTCTCGCTTCGATCGTTACACATACGTATGTACGCTCTTTATACTCTTTGACGTTATCCTCTCATTCATGGAACATGAATATGTGCGACTCCCCATATGGAAGTATGTTTAATGCAGGCGCAAATCGATGAAAGTGATACATTACAATGAGCGCTGTGTGTTCATTGGTTGTGCAGAAAACCCGAAGAAAATGTAAACATCATTAAAAAGTAGTTTTCGTTATCAGGAGCGCATTGAGAGAACTCTTTTTTTTTGTGCCCATGAACTGACTTATTTTTACACATCAAACCGCCACATCCTCTCCGACCCCCGATAGGTACAGTACATGTCGACTTCTTGAAAGGTTGAAAGCAAACCATAAAAATAGTATACGCTTTTTTAACACACATCCTTTTAGACCGGGCCACCTCCTTTTCACATGCGTCAATGAACTTGTCAACAGTTATTTGAGCTTTATGCATTTTCCATTAGCTCCAGAAATACGAAAGCACTCGTACCTCAGATCGACTTAAATATTTCAACATATTTACGTGGAAAACGAGAACGAGTAAAGAAATAAATAACCTAAGGATTGTAGCTGACATGCAGCTTCTTGTATTCTATTTGGAAAAAAACGGTTAAATCCGTTGACTGCTTGAGCAACGACGCATGAAATTTTTAACCCTGTTTTTATACGTAAAGGACTCAAGCCATGTTCGTTGAAGTCTCATTTTCTTGGGAAGAATGCGCCGCCTGTCCAGCAAGAGTCAAGTGATAAGACCAGTGTAAGCTGAATGTCTTCCATTTTCTAGCTTATGTAACAACTCTCTTTTCTATTCTATCTCTCGATGTCAGTCCGATTTGATGCGCTTCATCAATGTGAATAGGATCCAATTAAGAGGGAAAGACACCTCTCAGAGAAAAAAACGAGTTGCCTCCAAACACGCAAAATTTCTCTTCCTTTTCCACATCTCAAGGATTCTATTCACTCTCAACCTGCACAATCAAATTCTCAACTACATATCTGCTTTACTTAACAAAACGGAAATCTGATGAACGATGTTGATGATGATGGTGGCGTAAGATGAAAATGTTTTCACTGGATCTTGATGAACCGCTCCGTAATACATGGTTCCAGCTCGGATGCCGTTTCGTGATTAAAATTACACAAGTCATCTTCATCAGCATCGTCGTCAGAGGATCGGTGTGGAATTCGGATTTTTCAAATGGAACGACCAGAGGCAAGTTGAATCATTGAGATGTGTGTAGCGAACCGCTGACTCAAACCGGAGAAAGGAAAAGATATATGATGACTCGAGAGGCGGATGAATATCTGCAAAACTACAAAATCCCGATGTTATCCAATACCTTTCGATTCGATGAGCGTGTTTCCATCCACAAAACCATGAGCATTACACATAGATTACTCAGCATTTCGTTCTCACAACAAATGCGTTTCAGGTAGTATATATGATAGTAGGTTTATATAGATTTTGTACTTGAAACACTGCAGTTTGAAGTATTCAGTCCGGTTTCCGCAACATTTACCGAATTCCTGCCCAAACAGCTGGAAAAGAAAGGAGAGGGAAATTTTGCGGAGGAGACCTCTTTGTGCCATGTTTCTTCATTTTAATGCATGGAAAAGGGGGCCCGAAGCGGTTAAAACGCTCGCTAGAAATGCTTGTAAAATGATGGTGGAAAAAATGGGACGTGATTCGTGAGTGAGTGAAAGTCGTTTTGGCCAACACACAAGCAGAAGCCTCATTCTCTTTCACTCTATCTCTCATTGCCTTCAGATAGCGACAAGAATTTGTGATGCTCGCCTCTGAAACCTTGAGCCCACACACATTAGTATTCTATAGGGATTGCTCATATATATGTCATATCATCATATCATTCTGTGATTTGCTGATGAACACGTTAAAAGGATTGTTCCCGCAGTTTGGAGAGTACGTTTACTCAGAATCACAAGAAAATTACAAACTGAGTCAGGCAGAAAAGGGACACATCCAGTGACTCTCACATATTGTGTGGATGTGTGTGCGGATTGAGAGATTTTGCTGGAAAAAGTCAAAGGTAGCAAATTGCAAAAAATCTGCTAAAGCCACCATCATCCAACTCTGGTTGTCACAAAGGAGGAGTCTGATTGCACCGCATTTTCCAGAGAATAGGAAAATCGGTTAAGAGTAAAGTCCGCTGTTGTTATCTTCGGGAACAATCTCCACTGATTATGGTAAAGGCATAGGATGTCCCACCACCACCATCACTGCCACTCTCAGCGAAATACAAAGCAGATTTGTCCAACCTTTGAAACCCACAACTGCTGGATGTCTAGAGAGCGCGCTTTCTCCAGCTTAAGTATTGTGATAATCCACGACGTAAAAGAGTCAACTTGCCGTTCCAGTCTTTTTTCCTTCGTCCCTCTCACTCTCCTGCTGAGCTCTCCCTGTCAGACAAGTAAAACGTGGGAGTCGAGCTCCAAAAAGCAGTGCCTCCCTGTAGTCAATCGCGGAATTGAAAAAGGGCAACGTATAAAGTCTTCAACTCGTCGGACTTCCTGTGAAGACAAAAACTGACTAGGTAATTCCTAATGTATGTATGCATCATTGAAAAACTGTCAAAAACTCTGTTATCGTCGGTAATAAGTTGTCAGAATCAAGTAACAGCATCCTGATACCTGATACAGGATTTAGTTCCCAATGACGTTGACGTACCTGCATGAGTTTCTATCCTATTTTTGAGTTTTTAGGTATAGCACAGGTTAACAACGCTTTTCCAGGATCTAACAAACCTTCGTGATTTCCCCCAATCAAATACATGTACTGTTGGTCCCACACTCATCAACTTATCATCATTTGTCCTCAAGCGCTTTCCAAACTTTTTTTTTCGCTAAACTGGAACAACACAATTATCCCTCTCTGTCATCCATTTCCCTCTTCACTTCCATCCTCTGTCCCTGCAGGAGACTTCTCTTTCTCTCGCATGAAGATGAAGTGCCTCATTCCAACTTTGGCATGCAATTACCGGCCATACACAAACTTGTCAAAGTTCAAACATTTATTTGGGAGGGATCCAAAAATAAAATACAAGAACCTCCATAAGTGTTTCTTCTTCGCCATGTCATGCATATAAGCTTCCTCCACTAGGTTGGAATACAACCCATAATCAAAAAACTACACATTTGTTTCCCAAGTCTCACTAACTACATTTTGTCTATCCTTTCCCCTTCTCTCTTTCGGGAAAAGCTTGAGGGATAATGAGAATGAACGAGGAAAATACTTCAGCCCACAAGAACATGCACATATAGTGTATGGCAGAAAAGTATTCATCAACTTAAAATCCACTTGACTCAACAGACAAAACCACTTGAACATCCTCTCCAAAACTTATACCCCCAATATAATGGGACTTATGAGCCAATTTTTTAAAAATAAATACTTTATCAGACATGATACAAAGTTGAGCATTGTAATAAATTGGCTACATCAAACCACCATGACTTCCTCCATTTCTCTCGGCTCATATATCCATGAGCAAATGAGAGAGGAGCAAGATGGATATTATGCTTCCATTATACTTTTCCCGTCATATTCCCCCATATAATTTTGCGAATGGAAGGGTTTCACTTAAACGAAAGTATTATTTCCTTCACATAACCCAACAAAAGGAACAGGTACGAGGTTACGGGTGGCATCTACGAAATCAATATTATATCACCATCCTATTGGTCGTCGTGTGTGGGCTAATATAATTTTCATTTTCCCACACAAAAAAAAATATTTTCGCGAAGAGCAGTGAATAGGAAGGTAATTGGACTTGTACAGGGATTCTCCCTCTCTCTCTTGTGTCCGCTAGAGAAAAGGTCCCTTCTTCCTTTATGACCTAAATCTCCAAGTCTGAATCTCGTTTTCTCTCCCCTTGATGGATTTTTCCTTGAACAGTCAAAAGCATACAGTCGCCTCCAACCGTCTTGACTTCAAATCATTTTTTATCCCTTTAAACAGCCTGAGATGGCTTACATGTGGGCTATGTATATTTGTATGAAGATGCACGTACAAACGTGCATTTTTTCGTGGTTGGCATTTCTCCCCGAAGAATCGTCAGTGATGAATATGGTGTGGTGGTGGATTTCTCTCCAAAATATTATTTTTCGCATCCTCTCCTCCTCCAAAGTAGTTCTTCTACGTGTATTTTCCACCTGTCATGATTGTGATACATGATGCGTGCCACGATATTAGGCAAACATTGGGAATTCATTTAAGCTCTTTTATGTCATGCTCCATGTCTTCTTTTCCCAACTGATATCAACCATGTAATGTCTATATTTGGGTCTTTCTTTCTCTCTCTTACTTCATTCACCCGCCAGCAGCAGCGAGAGAAGAAAATACTGAATTTATTCAATAGTAAAATATTTTTACAGGAATAAATTGTCGATTTCACTTGAGAGTGATGTTAGGTGCTTTTGCGTGCACGGAACGGAGAAAGGTAAACGAAAGGAGAAATCTATGTGTTTCCTCCTCGAAATGCATAAAGTATGATGAGAAAAGGCATTACTCTGGCATTTGGTTATTGCTCCCTTGACATGTTATTTAGGGTGGAAAAATAGGGGTTATTTGCCCTATCTGAAAATGGACAAGGCGAAACCGGATATATATTGAGTGATACAAGAGTATATGTGGATGTAAAAATGTATGCAACTTGCTTAGCAGGAAGCCATTGTTTACCTTTACTCTCTTCAACGTTGATAGCCCTCCTCTCAATTCTCTGCGTAGTTAGCTTGTATAGCATTTTCCTAAATTGTTCATAACCATGTACCTTTATGGGAGGATTATTCAGGAAAATGTAAGGGCAAGAAAACTGGATGCTCATGTGAGTGTACACGGTTAGGGAGAACTCATCTTCCGAATCTAATTTCAAACGAATTTCTCCACCACGATGAATGTGTCTAGAAAGTGTAAGCGATTACATGCATGTGCACATCCTTGCTCCACCAGCAGCCTGCTCTCGCTTCGCCTGGAGTCCACCTTAATTGACAACTACGAGACTCGAGGCGTAAAAAAACGGAACTCAAATGTAGAGTCCGAGAGCTAAAAATAGATGTCGAACACACCGAATGAAAAACGTTAGGGTAGTGCACTAAAGAACAGACCAAGAGGAGAGGGAAGAACGTGAAAAGAAGGTTTTCAGTTACTTAAATTTTAGGAGTAGACGACGTTCCCCAATTCAATTATCCTCATCTTGCCATGTTTGAAAAATGAGCTCTGCTTCTTTACCACGCTTTCAAAGGGAAGATAATGCAAAATAGGAGAAATGTGGCGAGTCATGTGAAATTGGAGTTGCTGAGTCGCCTAATCCACCATCCTGAATAGAGATTGCATCACGTCAAGAAGATTGTAGTGTCACACACAGAGTCGAGTGAAGTTTGTTTAAGTAATTGGAAATATAAATAGTCACTTTCAATCAAATATTTCTAAGCAAACAACTACACCAATTCCACTACCCCGAGAATAAACAACGATGTACTTACTAACAACGATATCGCGAGAAATCTTTCTCATGGCTCACTTTCCCCGTTAGATTTCATGTGAAACTGACCAAATTCTAACTACCGATCTCAAATCTAGCTCCCAATGCACCCGTGTTTTGACCTTTCGGATTATTAAACCCGGGTTAAGTGTAGTTGGCACTACAAATTATTACTTCCCATTACGTTTTTAGCTTAAACTGTGGATATCTTTTATAAAATTTATTTGCGCCCCACACTTCAATGCTTAGTTCCAACATTCAAAACAACTTTGTCTTTGTCACTGTTGCTCCCTTCTTCAAACAGCACCAAAATCCGTAATACTAACCCAGATCTCACGCATTAATTTTTATCCAAGGCCCTTCCATATCTAACAAGCTGGAAAAGCACAATATCATAATGCAAAGGACAATATCCAGGGCATCAGACAAACTGCCAAGGGCTTCCACATTTATGAAACCTCTTTACGTGTGACTGTTACTCTATTCTATTTTTAATATCTGTCCGCCAGTGAGCGTACAGTCGTCTCATGATATCACCGTTATTATGATGATCGAGCGTCCCATTTCATCTTTCCCTTAATCATCATCAACCTACACGGAAGCTTTTTTGTGAGTAAGCGTGTGTGCAGGAAGCACTTTTTCCACTGTGATAAACGATCAGCTTTTTAGCGTTTCATGCATACGCTTCGTACACCGTGCACTTGAATGTCTGCATTCTGCCCTTTCTTTCTGGCTCACAATGGAAGATTACATCTTTTAGATTTTATACATCCCCTGTTCTCCCTTCCGTAATACACACATCTTTCCTGTAATACACGTCATACTCCTTCTCTAATATCATTCTGGGTATGTGCTCCATGCAAGTTGTGCAATCTCCCATAAAATGTAAAACAGACGGGAGAAAGTTTTCTGTGCGTTCACGTTCCACTTCAGATTTTTTCACCCGTTTCATACTTAGTCTTTTCTTGTATTATTGTTATTATCTTTCATAAGGTCTCCGTGAGCATATTCTGAGAGAAAGAAATCTTTTCATTCTTGTCGACAATTCTCGCACACAAAACCCCGTGTGAGTCTGTGCGGCAGGAATAGAGATGAAAAGTGAATGAATCTTGGTGAAAGCAGAGATACATTCCTCGTGTACATTTGAAAACTGAAATGACACTTTCTTTCCTCTTTACAATCCAAAAAACTATCCAATATCCTTTCTATGTAAAGCAGGCGTGGCCTCACCGTGTATGCGTGCTTCCTCTAAAATAAGACACACACCTCGGCAAAGACAAGACTTGCATGAAAATTATCATCATTTTATATCTGCTCAACTTCCTCGTCCCGCTTTTCATGTGTAATACCTAATATGGATTTTCTCTCTCCCATTATGCTGAGCTGTTACTACCATTTGCTCACCAGCTCACCGTTTAGCAATGCCGAGTCTTACACAAAATATTGAGACTCACTTCGCGGGAAGTCGAGAGAGAGAAACGATACTTTAGACTTTCCAAGTTTCCTTTCATTTCCATCTTCCATAATATTTAAATGCATGATATGGACACGAAGACATTTTCCAGGAGAAGAGAGCGTGCATGCCTCTACACATGGTCGGCACTGTTGTCGATATTCCTCTTTTCCTGGCGAACAAGAGAACTCTGAGAATGCCCAAAGTGCCGTATGTACATTACATCATAATAGTCGTTATAGTTTTCATTTCTATTTCTAGTTCACACAATGTGACTGCACAATAGCATCACGAGACTCTTATGGATATGATATTTTCCTATTTTCCTCTTCCTCTTTTGTTCTTCATGCGTGCTCAATGTTTGGGAGAAAGCCACAAACATTGTGAATTCCACGAGTGTGCGAGTCGACTCGCATGAAGAGCACCGACAGTGTGTATATTTTAGAAGGAGTGGATTCATAATTTCTTTCGTGTGTACAATGCAAACAAGTAGCATTTCAATCAAACAACGTCATTTCGCGGAAAATCTTCAATATTTGAAAACATTCCACTCTCTCCTACACACTTCACACTCGTTTCCCCTTTCCTGTTGTCGGGGGGCTCGTTTCCCTCTTCCTGCTCTCGTTCCACTCTCATTCCATTAAAGTCTGTGTATTAGCACATGTTGTGTACAACTTGAAACATATTCATTTATTAAAACAAATAGAGAGAAGAAGCCACCCCACCAAGGAGGAAAACTCTTGGCTCTTGGTAACTCCAACTTTCTCCGAGTTTAAAAAAGTTGCATTCTCCACGTTTCTCCCAACTCCGCATACAATATGCATTCATTTTGGAAGCTTTGCCAAGTTTCTCCTCACAACTTTCAAACACTGTAATCTGCGTGCCCGTTATCGTCACACAACACTGTTTCACATTTGTGCGTAACTCTCAAAATTTGAGGAAACCATCGACCGTGCTAAAGACAAGGTGAAAGAGCTTCGAGGTGAAATGCATCGTGCTCGTGTGCATGCATGTGGAGGTACGACTGATTCTTGAGTGTGTGGGGGAGGCAGGCAGTATACAAGCCATAAAGTAGACCTACTTCATATGATTAGATAACTATTTCGGGGCATGCACACACCCATGCATATTTAGTGCTTAATGCTTTACCAAAAGTAGACTGTCTACAGTGGTAGACACACAAGAGAGAAAAGTTTTTGTGAGGAAGTCGCTCCTCTCTTCTCTAAAGAACCACACACCATGCTCCGTCTTACATGTCAAATCGATGTGGTAAAAATAAAGATATTTTCGCTTCTCTGTCTTTCCCTCTATTCCTGGACAAAAAAATGAAGTCTAGACAAACGCTCCACGCTGGATGAATATCTACATGGTTGAACAGTAGACACACAAGAGAGAAAAGTTTTTGTGAGGAAGTCGCTCTTCTCTAAAGAACCACACACCATGCTCCGTCTTCCATGTCAAATCGATGTGGTAAAAATAAAGATATTTTCGCTTCTCTGTCTTTCCCTCTATTCCTGTACAAAAAAATGAAGTCTAGACAAACGCTCCACGCTGGATGAATATCTACATGGTTGAACGTCTGATAAAAATGATGATGATGAAGTCTTTTCTCTCTATTTTTTCTCTATTTTTTCTTCTTTACTTATACATTCGTTTTTAATGGTTGCTTCATTCTGTGAAAAGCTCTTGGTGAATCGTGTGTGAGAGCGTGTATGTCTACGCTTCGACGACTGCTCACTTTCGACATTCGACACGTAATACAAATCCTAGTAAAAGCTTTCGTTTCGTTTTACATATTACTTTCTCCTCTTTTCTTTCATCCTTTGACTTGTCGTTTTTCTCTACAACTATATTAGACCATTGATCCTCTCTCAATATTTTTTGCATCTACAACACCGTGTGCGTGTGGCAGGCCATATATTTTTTGGGAGAAAATCCTCTCATTTTTGGCACAATGTTATCTCTGCTTTCCCCATCTCCCTCTTATTTTGTGCTTCTAATCATTCCTTGTCCTTCCTTATCGGCGCATTTTCTTCCAAAGTTTTCTGTTGATGTTGCATGTTTTCCTGCTGAAGCAGACCTGCTCCTGCGGTGTCGTGGTGGAGTACGTGCTTATTACCATCTCGATTATCCTTGATGACGGTGTAATAATGGAGATAGGATTGGATGATAAGAAAAGCGAAAGGAAATCGACAAGTTGCACGCACCTCATGAATTTATTCAAAGTGTAAAAATTACCACACGCACAGGTTGCGCATGTTTGAGCTCCCGAATGAAGGATTGCGAAGACTCACTGCATGGCTAACTTTTACACATGGCATTTATTCAATCACGTATTTACCAAAATACCCTGTTTTTCACTCGTGTATTTTACTTATATCTGTGAGCGTAGAGAGATCTTACATGGCTCTGACTTTCTCCAAATTTTCCGCTGAGAACAAAAGTAAACTGTAATTTTTTGCAATAAAAACTCCCTCTTGGAGCTTATATAGGAGTCAGCGTGATAAAAGGAAACTTTACGTCCATAATTTGCTTTACTATCGTATTGTTTCTCTCAAATACGAGAAGAAAAATGTATGAAGTTCTCTACTGTAAAACTGCACGAAAACAGTGAAGAACTGGTGCAAGCCAAAAAAAGTAGGAAAAAGTCGCTTTGTTTACTTTCACTTTTTTGAGTCTTTTCCCAGTTTCTCTTTTCCTTTCTCGGCTTCAAGGAGACTGTCACTCAGCGATAAAGTATAGAAAAGCAAGGAAGTCCACTTTCATATTTGAACTATATTTCACTTCTTTCCAGCTTCGTGTCGTCGAGCGGGATATATCTTTATATTTTAACATTCACATCCGTTCAACTTGAGCAAAGTTAAATATTGGAAGTGCTTCGCATAAAAAGTTACTTTAGCATCGCGTTCCCATACATCTATCCTACCATCATGTGTGTAGGTAGATATGTATATATTTTTCCTTCCTTTTTATCCTCGCTTCTTATGCTTGACGGCTTATGCGGTGCAAGTTCTCTATAAAAATGTACATGCTTAGTGCAGCCTTTGTCTGCTTTGTATAACAGGTCGTCTATACTCTTCAGAGTGTGGAAAAGAGCAATGTTTGTCCTTTTCTCAGTTTGACTAGAGTGAGAGATGCACAGTGGTTGAACTTGCGCCGTCCGTCATTCACTTCAACGAAAAAGAGAAAAAAAATTGTGCTTTCATTCTTGAGTTACGACACATTCTCGACAAGAAGAAAAACTTTTTCCTTGTGTTTCAGCCCTATCTTTCAACTTGTTTCCAATATAGAAACTACAGTTTACGCTCCTCCACCCGTATGTGATAGAATGAGTTGATAGCTGTTTTGCAATTTTAAATTACATTAATAAACACAGCGCAACTTTTTTCTTGTACAACACAATATTGTTTTCCTTATACTCATTTTACACGTCCAGTGAAGTATATAGAAAAGACGTGTGTGAATAGAGTTAAATTTGCTCAACGTGACGTCATGCATGCAACTATATATTATGAATTTATTTTTGAGATGTCAGAAACATTTTACATTACAAGACTAGATAACACTGTGCTGGTAGGAACTTAAAAAATGTGCTTACAGGAAGCAATCAGTTTTCAACTTGACAAGTATAGAGAGTGACAAAAAACAGCTTGCAAAACGAGTTTCATATGTAAATTTGATTTTATGCTTGCCGAGGGAGAAAGTCACACACAACGAACTCAATGTGACTTTAATGACTTGGATGTTTATCGGCAGAATATTTTTTTCTCAGTTCTCCGAAAAGTCGTTTGAACGCCATCAGAAAATATAGCCGGCAATGCCTGCAAAGGATATCCATTTCCTGTTTGAGTCCCGGGTGTAATTTATTTTCCATCTCTGGTGAAGCGTGTATTATGAAACAAGTTCGAAAAACTGACTTTCACAACATCACACAATG
>JAHZMW010000336.1:0-27255 GCA_027743745.1 Alloscopus bannaensis
AGGTCAAGTCTACTCATGTACAGCTATGAAAAGTTTAACAAGTCGTTTTACGCCGACCTCTCCAAGCACCTGGCTCAAGGTGCGACGCAAGGCGACAAATTATGCAAATACCTCTTTGACAGTGCTGGGGAGTACTTGGCAAAGCACTTGATGGCAGTCCAGCCGAAAGTTCATGAAGTTAGTTTTCTAGCTGAGATCTTTGATAGAGAAATCGCATCGCACGAAACTTTCATAAGTTCTTTGTCTTAAAATTTCTTTTTGTAACACGTTTAGGAGTTATACAACGGTCGATTTGGACTTCCTGTTCTTTGCGTTGGCTCCGTGTGGAAATCATGGGAGCATTTGAAGCCCGGATTTGTACGAACCCTTCAAACCGACTCGGACCAATGTGTCCTCAAACGCTTTTCTTTAATGAGGCTCACCGTTTCCTCTGCATTTGGTGCAGCTTGTATCTGCTGTAAAGAGTTCCATTTGCCAAGGAAGTATGACGAGATTGTGCAAGTATTTTATTCACACGGGGTGGCGTGATTTACTTGTTTGTAAAAATAGATATAATTACGTAAAGTATTAAGTCGACAGACTCTCTGTTGTTTGTGTCCTTAAAAATTCTTTGGACAACTTGGCAATGACTAAAAATGAGTCGTTTTAAAAAAAATATCCGTCACTCGTAGAAAATTTGTCATTCCTGAATAATATTTCAGACCGAACGATAGTAATTGGGTAATAGTTGATAGCGGTTCCGGAAAGTAATGCTTTTGCAAATCAATAAAGTCGACAATAAAGGGTAAGCAAACAAGTGTGCTAACTATTTCAGTTTAAGGTACTTCGCTTTCAAGGTAATATGTATAATATCTGCATAATCAATAGGAGTCCTACATGGTATTGATTGTGCATGCATACACAGTATACAAACTCCTCTCTGGAGTTCAGGAAAGATTTTGTGTACGCATGCGCCATGCACGAATCACTAATTTATAGTAATTCTTAAGAATCAGAACAGAAGTACATAATATAACAATACAACCAGGCCTGGTATGTCTGTAAGCAATTTACGCTAAAATAGTTTCTATCTATAAGTATTAGACGTGATTTCTTATTTATACGTTGTGTTTTGCGTTGCAAAAAGTGAATAAATGCCGATTTTATATCATGGACCAAAACTGATTAAAAATTTTCACGTGATTTGCATAGGTTTTTTCCATATTTTTATTCCCATGCACCATGATTCATTAGGACAGACACACAATAATATATATTTGCATAAAGATTTCACAGTAGCTCAAGAGAAGCTTCTGGAAGCTTTCCATGCAGACAAATACATTTTAAATGTTCAGTTAATACTGTGAAACCAGCAGTACAAAAAACGTGTGTCATATGTAGGTATTGCATAAATATTGCACACCTATACATACATATACGTACGTATCGTTAACTATATATCACAATTACTTTAAGTATTTAAGTTATGCGAGTGATGCGGCGCAGTTAATCGCATAAAATACTGTATGAGATTGACGTAATAAAAGTCCGCCACCATTCTGTAGTTGGACTTCGGATTTGATGACTTTCGGTGCGATGTGCAATGATCATCATCATACAGTCGTGGACTTGAGATGAACAAACAATTTGGATCCCACAATCTTGTAACTGATGACTGCGTATACAGCGGCGAGCAGAAGGGCAACTGCCTACAAAATCAGATAAAATTATGACACCATCTGTAGATAACAAGCGTACAATCCTGCACCATTCTGAGATGGGCAATTGGGTGGAACACATATATAACGTCGGAAAACTAAATAGCATATATCGATTGGGATACATATATTGAATAAGAATCTGATGGATATAACATTGACTTACCGACGCAATCATTTTTTGCTTATACGCCTGACAGTCTTCCTTGCTGTCAGAATAATCTTGACAAACCTTCCGATCAATTTGTGTCGCCGCGAATGCCATGAATATTGCAGACACGATAAGAAATATGCATCCCACGAAATAGAATACAAAGCTCTACAAGAAAATGAAGGCAGCGTAAATAAAATTTTGATACCCACCATGATCAATGAATGATCATTGATCATTATGGATTTTTAAAAAACAATTCGAAATATGATTCACTTACAATGGAAGTAAAAGTCTTGTTGGAATCCATAAATAAGCCAACCACAAGCAAGACCACGGAAATGAGCACAAATGCCCCAAGTTATAACAACATAAAATCTCTCCATCCACATTATCGGTTGACACAACTCGTGACTTTCTGGGAAAGATGTCGATGTCTTTTCTGTGGCACCACTTGGACCAGTGGTAAAAGGTGTACTTGAGGAAGACACCGATGATGAAGTGGTTGTTTCACGGGTCCTCATTGTAGTAGTTCCGGTAAAATCCGTCACTAATGACGGTATCGTAATCTTCGTTATGTCCGTGGGAAAAGGAACTGAGTCCTTACAACTCTTGTTAAATTCAGAGGTGACATAAGAGCTGACGCCTATGGATCCTGCAATCGCTGCCAAAACCTGTGTCGGCACAAATTATTAAAAAAACAAATGTCAAAAATCAATTCGTCACAATGAACAAGCTTTCTAATGTGCGTATTTTCACTTACAATTCCAACAATTTTGAGAATCCCTACAATCGTTCGAAACTGACCGCACTTCATCTTCAAATATTAAGGTTGTAAGCTCGACGTTAAGAACGTTCGACGGTAATAAAAAATCAGAAATAAGACGCTTCGGAACAATGAGTGCAAGTTTTATGCGAATGCCGACCTCATCGAACTTGCGAAATTCAGAGAAGTACAGCCGGTTGGTGCGTTGATGACTAATTGTATGAGAAGTTGCGTGAGGAATTATGTGACAAACACCGATCTCTTCCACCGATCTTCATTTATCAGCAATTCTGGTAATTGATTTCTTATCAAGCCAGCTTTATGACGACGATGTAGGGAGTGTCTGGATTGTATAACCATAACCTGACGATAATCTCGAAAGCACATTGCATATGAGGTTCAATGTTGAGTTCGTGACCATGAAAGTTCGATTTCTCACTTTAACGGACATTACATAATATTACAGTCATTCTCTGAATCATGCAGCTCCACCTTTAATCAACTTCTGCTTTTCGTTCTTTTAAAGAGACAGTATGTCATTTAATTGACTAACTTATCAGTAAAAAATGATCAGTGAAAATATGAATAACTCTTCTTCACATCTGAGGTGACTCATCTTTAACAGTTGTAGACGTCAGTAATAATTACATTATTGCGAAATCGGGACTCTCAAATGTTCAGATTTTTGGAAAACAATTACACAAAATGACAAAACTTTTAACAATCTAATTTAAACCAACCAACAGTTTGCTAACCAATTTGATATTTTAGGGGGAAAATACAATTATTATTAAAACATTTACAAACTCTGAATGAGTGCATGGTACATGTTTTGTTTTCATACCACAAATCTCACTCATAAAACTTTGTTCACTTTTTCTTGATGCCAATTGCTGCATCACTCACCAGCATAGGGTAGTTAACCGTCTCATGTCGCCCCAGGCGTCTCATTTTACTCTGAATTTGAACAGCACTTCTCCTTCTGCGCTTGTCAGCCTGTGCTTCATGCACATGGTGAATGTTATGGCAGACTGTAAATAAATCTAATTGAAAGCGTACCAAAATACGACACTGGGAGGTCGAACCTGCTGCGACAACAGTAAATTGTATTTCTTGAGTGCACACGAACTGCATAATATTTGTCGTTTTTCTCCCAATTTTTAGGTTATTCCGAAATACCAAAGAAAAGGTGCTTTTGAATCGTGCTTTTTCAAAGGAAGTTGAAAGTTTTGTAAAAAATTATTTTGTAAGTTCTAGTTAAGTTCGTTCATTTCGTTGTAAACCTGTTGGCTGTCTATAATGTTGGCGATGTCATTAATTTTCCTGATTTTCATTTCTGTTTTGATTAGGGTCCTGACAAATTAATGACAGTTGGTCCGACTTGGAGTTAAATACCGGAAGATGAAGACAAAACGGGGTGGAAGTGGTGGGAGGGTTGAGACGGAGTTCATGAAGCAATATCCTTGGTGTAAGACATTTGATGATGAATCCAGAGCCACTCTCCTCAACGGTGATGTCACCAGCAGTAAGGTCCTCAGTCTTATCACGGTTCTTGAGAGGTATCCCGAGTGGCATTGGTCATTGTTTACAATTATTTTATGGCGTTTGTTGGCATGAGTTTAAGAGTCTCGTGATGTCTTCTTGCAGCCACATTTCTTCCGAAGTTTCGAAGCTCAAGAACAGACCTAACCGGGCCACAAAGTTTTTAAAGTTGATCCGCAAACGAATCAGCATGCTCAAGATTGCGGGACAAATGATCGACAATGCCTCTGAACTAGTACTTTTCCCAACTTACGGGCTTTTGATGACACACTTTGTCAACATTGTACTGTACACGTCTGAAGTAGAGTACGACTAAACACTAATTATTAAGATTTTTAGTAGTTTATTTGAAGAAGTCCTCGTAAAGTTATATTTCCGTTTTTTTAATACGCAGAAAACTCGGAGCGCAAGCAGTAGCTGCTGATATTTACTCCACTCTTAGGCTTATCTTTAGTGAAGATCCGGAGTTTGTTCTGGATGTCGTTCTCTGCTCCAATCTGGACGAGCAGGCAAGCTCTCCCACCGAAGTTGGTTATCAAGTGTTCTCCAACATTGTGAGGGACTTCAACTTCTGCTTTGATTCTAATCGATCTGCGATTATGAAGTACTGCGCTGTGGCGTCCTTGTTAGCTGACAGTAGCAAAGAAGGTGGACGATTTGTGAGAAAAAGCTTACCGACAGGGATTAGTGAGGGTTTGTCGTCGTATCTGGTGAAGAATAAGGTGCTGGATGTACATGAATGGAAGAGTTCGTATGAAATGGTTACTCTGATGAAGGCGCGACGTGTGATTGCAATTTCTAGAAATCGCCTCATTGTAATAGCACCAAGCCAGTGTTTGAAGCGGCAAGTCCCCAATACTGATGACAGTGATAAGGAATCAACGACCTCAACCGTCGTAAACATTCCTACATCCAGTACAAAAGACAAGCCTAGTCTTTCTACGTCGACAGGACCTAAATACGAAGTCGATCCTATTCACCAAATATTGGATGACCTGAAGTTGGGGGGATCTTCTGGCGGTTTTTATCTGGACACAAGTGGTGGGACGGAGGATAATAGCCAGATACACACGCTTTATGAACCAGGGGATATGGGTATCAGTCAGAGTTTAGTGATGGAGTGGAGTAAAGGTGGGAGTGATGCCGCAGTCACCTCGTCAACCTTGGGCACGGCGGTTTCTGGAAGCTCTAGTTACTCTAAAGCTGATAGTTGTGACTCTGGGTCGAGCGACAATGACAATGCTATTGTAAAGGCCACTCCTCCGACGAGATGTTATTCCAAGCCACAAAGCAAACCCATTTACAAAAAACCTTTTTCGAAATTCACCTATAGCTTTCCTACAAAAAGCAGTCGTGGCGATAAATCTGATCAACTTGACAGCATGGATGAAACCGAAGAAGAAACAGCAACTCGGGAAAGTGTGGGAAAAAAATTGAAAGAAGAGCTTGCGGTTGAATATGATTCAGACACGTGCGAGCCACCTGAAGCGCTTGGTCTACAGATTTGTACTGATGAAGATGATAGTGATGATGAATTACCAAGAGTAACGCGGCGGAAATCGAAAAGAGTAGTATACGACATGGAAGACAGTGATTCAGATTTGGAGGTTTTGACCGTTAAGAAGGCGATTGAAGTTGACAGCGACGAACCCAGCAATGCTTCATCAAAGGATGAAGCAGAGCCCGAGTCCGGAGAAGATGTGGTCCCTAATTACGACGTAGACAGTGATGAGGAAGGACTCCAGCAAAGCGTGAATGCTTTCGGAAAATCTGATGGAGCTTCGGCCATCAAGTCGAACAACAACAATAACAAGAAAAGTCCGGAAACAACTATTGAAATTGAAGCAGTTGAAATTGACGATGGAGGTAGAGCAAAGCCCAGTGAAGGAAAGCAGTCACCGATTCGGAATGATGACGAAGCGACTGAAGAGGCTTCTTTCGGGGCAAGCGTGACCTCGACTACTACCATCGAAGAAGAATCAATCCAAATTTCAAGTAACAAGTCTTCACGACGCTCCAAGAGTCCAGAAAAGGATCGTCAGAGTCTCAGCAGGAGCTCAGAGAACTCCTCTAAGAATTCAAGACGAGTAACTGGTGTGCAGTTAGGAGTCCGTGGAAAGGGAGAAAGAAAACCAAAGATGGGTAAATCTGATGATGACGATCAATTTGTAGGTAGTACTTCTCCCCCGAAACGGCAAAAATTAAACCAAGAGGAAAATTCAGAAAGTACTTCAGGACAAGAATCACAAGTAATTTCAAGCCAAGATTCACAATCAGTTGTTGGCAGGAACTTGCGGACCAGAACCATTGTTACACCGCTGGTAGCTCCGCGACGAAGTACTCGTACCTCTGCAATTACTGGTGGTGCAGACGGAAGACAGGAAAAAGCTAAGCACTTGACACCAGCTTCGAGATCAACAAAGGAAACCAGTGGGAAAGGTAGAACATTAAGGAAATGTTAGCCGTTTTCAGGTTAAGGTAGTAAATTTATGCATCTTGTACTATTATTCGACACAATTTTCTTTCTTGCTTTGTCATACAGGACCTAAATATAATGTGTTATACTATTTTATTTGATATTCATTAGCGCTAGTTGACTACAGCGAAGAGTTCATCGAGTTAGAATAGTGTTACGTGTACGTATTTACTTCGTCTGTAATTGAATTCGGTGATTAGGTGTGAAAGAATTGTTATTGGTACAGTAGTAGTAGTTGTTGGGTTGTTGTGAAGTTTTGTTGAGAATGAGATCATCATGAATTGAGGAAAGGTTGTTCTCGTGTGTAAATACACGCGCACTTATATTCGGGGGGTTATGAATAGTGTAGCATTTACACGATACTGCAATTTTATTATATGTAAAATATAATATTAGCATTAACGTTTTGAACAAACGTTGTTGCGATTCGAACAACGCAGTTAAATTTGACGTACGTACTAAACGTTTTAGTTGTAAACAATATTTGCAATATGTACGCGGGTTTGTCATTTCTGTCAACACAAATTTGTAATAAATATTTCCTTGCTGGATATGTTTTCATTAGTCCATTTTATTTGTAACTCATCAAGTTTGTAAATTATTAATCGTTCGGGAAAATAACATAATATTTTCGTGGTCTAAAACCCAACGAATGTATTGAGTTTAAAAACGGCAACATTAGTGTTCTACATTTCACGCCAAGAGTGGAATTAGAAGCTACATTGAGTACATGTATTTCGAATGTGTAGGCACGCCAGGATTAGAATCTACAAGTATGATCGCTGTGATCGATTTTATTTCAAAATTCAAACTCATGCCAACTTTAGATTGTAGTAACAGCACAGGTTTCAGACTTTTTGTCACGCTTTAAGCGGTTAGTCGTTTAAAAAAAATTTATTCAAGTTTTCATTTGTAGTGATCACAAACTAAAAAAAAACGTCGACAATACGATGAGGGCACCGTTAGACCTTTGGTTGCGCCTGTGTTACACCGACGCAACCACGACCCTTACCCCTTTAGTTCATCATTGCATTAGAGCACAAGACAAACTCTATTTTCTTCATCCATACCCTGCATTTATGAAGCTCGTCGCTGACACCCGGAGCCGGACCGTTTATTACAAACGAGAACCAAATAAATGGAAACTCATCCCGTGGTACTTTTCCCAATTCTTTTTGATATCCGCATGCGGTTTCGGGTCCTGCGTGTACTTGTGCCTTCACGAGTACTTGTATCGCACTAAAACAGTGCCAAGCTTTCAATTATTCGTAATTCTCTGTCTGACAGTCTGTGCCGCATTAGACACGGTTATTACCATCTTAACAATATACGAGGAAGCAGGAACAATGGCAGTGAATGAAATCATGGCTTTGCTCAATCGTCAGAGTAAGTTTATCAAACTAATATGTAACTTTTTTTTAAAAAAAATTACAACTTCCCGTAGCGTAATTGTCTGCGTTGGCAGGAGGTCATGTAACGCAACAAGGTCGCCGCCGTAACGAATTGGACAAGACAGGTCTGCTCTTCTGCATTATAATCGTGACCGAAGTGGTGACTTTGGCTCTCCCATTCTTCGCCATTTACGCGAAGCTCGATCCGTTCTACTACGTCGCCAAGCTGCATTATCCTCAACTGGTGCCCACGATCGGCTTCATTCTACTCAGGTTGTTTTTAACGCTGCGGTGCGTAATCGAGTTCATAAGGTTTGTCTGGGTGTCCACAACACTTCCAATGTTGCTCGTATTTACGACTCATCGACTCGTCCAGCAATTGTTTCAGTACCAGTCATCCTCCATGATAAATCACTGCTTGCGGGCTTATGTTCAGCTTCAGATTTTGTACACCGCTGTGGAAGCGCTTATATAAATACGTCCACTTTTCTGGTGTTGACGGCCCTGCAAATGATCATGTCTCTGGTGGCGTGGTTGGCGATAATGTGTTGGGGTCGAATTCCCGTTTTTATCTCTGTATTTGCATGTGTTTGTTTCGTACTCGTGTATGTCTTTGTTACGATTATTGTGTCCAGCGCTTCGACGGTTTGTGAGGACTCTAGGCTTCTTATACAAAAACAAAGAGATCGATGGTTTCCGGGAATAAGCTTGGGGAGGGGTCAAGCATACATTTGGTTTCGGAGGTGGATGGCTTGCAGGCATATCCGCTTCAAGTATGGAAAGCATGGATTCACCGTAAAGCGAAACACTCCGATGGAGTATAGCTCTGTTTTGAGCGATAACATTGTCAATCTTGTCTTGCTTTATAAACCTTAGCAGCCTCTTATGATTTTACGAAATCGTAAAATGGCAACACACATGAGGCGTGGTTTCCTGAATCTTGTTCTGGCATTGGGATTCAAAGAAATCTGTTTTGGAATTGGGAGTAACAATAATTCTGTGACAAAACAATGAATTCTTCACGACTTTTCAATAAATATTTAGTGATCCTATTATACAATACATACACATTTATGCAATAAGTCGATTTTGTCAAATAAATGTTTTCATGTTGTCGAAACCAGTTTACTTTTGGGTACAACACTGCAGCATTAAAAATGCATAATCACTATACATTTATAAATGGTCAGCCATTTTCTTCTGTATTGATGTATTGTATATTGCATCATCCATAATTTAAAAGTATTCAGGGCCAAACAAGTCAAGTGACATAAAGAAGTATATTATTATATAATATCCCGGAAATAGATTGAGCAGTCACTTTCAAATTAATGTTGAAACTTTATTGAATTTGGGTTTCAAGGGGTGCAGGGAATGCTGTCTCAACATACCCCTGCAACATACCAACAACGAGTCTTTCTCCGAGCAGCCCAAAACTATTATTCCTACTCCTGCGCGAATTGGTAATTAGTAGGTAATCAATTTCATCTAACTTTCTTTCACAGAATGCTTTCAAGGATTCTTATCTAAAGTTTGTGGACAGGTGGGTGCTAATAGCACCTCTGACACAACAATTCTAATACACTAATTACGAAAAAACACAAATACAGAATAAATGTATGTACATGATATTCTTAAAATTGAGTACTGCTTGTGCATAAAAATAAAAAACAAAACACGTGTGTCGTACATCAGTCGTAGTTGATGAACAGTTTAATTGGCTTGAATGCAATTATGATGGTCATCTTAATTGTTTAAATATTATTCATATTTGAGCAAGAAGTCATGCTTCGACGGGTAGATGGCCAAGGAGAAAGGTCCTACGATAACCTAGGTATATCATCTTCTACTAGTATTCATTCTATCTACTGTCAATTTGTATTATAGAGTTGGATGAATACTACACTTAATTACAAGCGTAGCTTCGTTTCAAACCATCTTGAAGTTTACATTGCTCTTGCGAGTTGAGATGTAACACAGATAATTAGCAATTAAAAATAATTCTTCACTAAATAAAAAGGAGACAATAGTTTACTTCAAATATTTAGTTATATGTCATCAAACTACAATAAGTACAAAAGTCAGTCAGTGAAACACTTTTTAAAAATACTTACATGAACTAGGTTAAAATCAAACTTTGTACAACTCGAATGAAAAGGTACTTGGGTATTTGCGTTGATTGCAGTTAAAGATAAAAACCTGGAGAGAGAATATATAAAACCGTGTGGAGCCTTGCGATTAGCCTTGTGATTAGCGTACTTGAAATTTGCACTACATGTACGCGGCCCACCCGAAGTACATCTGACAAAGATTGTCCAGAGAGGTTGCTTCTTCAATCAAATATTTAACATAAGCTTCCACTGACAATTCTGTATTTGTGTCTTTCTTCAAATTTCTGGCTGTTCCATTAAGTCGATTTCGGATATACTTCATGGTTTCAACTGCCTTCCCATTTGTTATTTCTCCAGTCTCCGCAGCTGTAAGATTACAGACAAAGTTGTCATTTCCATTCACCCGTAACATCAATTATACTCAACTTATATTATGTATAACGCCTTACTAGGTGCTGCTATTGCTCCACCACGTCTCCCATCTTTTCCCCACTCTACTAATGGATCGAATACAAATGGACGAAGTACAGACAGAAAAATGCTCCTATGCTCTCGGAACATGTTCATTACAATTTCACAAGATCTTCGAAACACCCCTTCATATCCTAGCGGTCCCATTGCATCAACCATGTTCTGAGTGAGTCGAAAAGGAACTCGCTCAATCCATTCAAAAGTTTCTCCCTTAAAAAGTTGAAAGATGGTTCTCATTAAATTCCAAATAAAAATGTGGGAAACGTTGCTATTTAGTTTTAATCTGATTACTGATTGATTACCTTATTGAACAGACAGTTAAAGTCTACATGCACAACTTCACCCGTTACAGAATCCAACAAAATATTTTCGCCATGTCTGTCCCCAAGTCCCATTATGAAACCCACAATCGACATAACAGCAGCAGTTCGAATGTAAGCCATTCTCGCTGCGTACCAAGACTGGTGATCGTTGAAATTATTAAAAAACCACTCACGAAACACTGGTGGGGATCGTTGCAGGTAACCTTCGGTAAACTTTCTTCGTTTTGTTTCTAAACTATCAGCTTGCAAAATGACGGTTCTGGCATCTCTAACAAGGGCGAGATTTTTCTCCTTGTACAAGGACAGCAAAATCGGACGGAGCCCTTGTAAATTTGGCACCCACTCCAAAAGTCCACATTCTTCATTTAACGGCACTACAGCATAGGTTCTCACATGCAAGCTTCTCTGACTGGATTCGGGGTTCTGCCTAAGGTACCAGTTTACGACATTATTTACTTCCATTACTTTACTATCTTTGCGCAAATCATCCTTTGGTTTGCACATGAGTCCGTATCGTTTCCCGTTATGGGCCTTAAGAACAATCTTCTTTGGTCTGATCAACGAAGGCATCACGTCAATCTCATCCTCAATTCCGTCAATGTACGCCAACGTTCTATCACAAAATTAAAACTTTTACTCTGATTCGGTTCAGAATTGTCAAGACTTCCACAGTGACACGGTTTAATATTTTAATTACTCTGGGAATGCGTCGTGCTCCCTGTAGCGGCTTCCAATATGAGGAAGCGAGGGATGTAAGTGAACCTGAAACGGTATCGCAACATTTCCAAATTCAGGGCTGTTAAGCAGGGTCGGTAAAGCTTTACAAACTTGCTTCAAGCTAGCTTTCTGCAAACAAAAACAATATTCACAATTAGCAAGGGGAGTAAGGAGCAAAATTGTGGAATTTATCTGTCAAAGTGGTTACCGAAATGGATTTATCTATAACTTTCTCACAAACTTGAATCAGCTTATCAGATATCAACGAATAATCCCTGATAGTAGATTTCAAGTTGGGTTTCTTTTTCTCCACCGCTTTGAAAATGTCGAGGCAGCGTTTTTTTCGTGTATCATTCACCGACTGGGCGCATAAGTGGTCAAATATACAATTTAAAGAAAACCAGAACGATTAATTATATTCCAGATGTTGTACTTTATGTTTTACCTTTGTCACAGCCATTGTCATCCAAAGCGTCTGGTAGGGGTATTCGCAAATTATGGAGACAAGAATTTCTTTAAGAAGCTGCCACGTGGATGGATGGGAATGGCATAATCGGGACACTAATTGTGAAAAGGCAGTCAGCAAAATGTATACTGGAATTCCTCCAATCATTTTTCCTGTAATACAATTAATCGATTTACACGTAATATCGATTACACGTAATCGAACGTAAGTCCGATGAAATAATTAGAGAGAAGGTTCACATGTGAAACATGTCATGCACCATCAACATAATATTCAACTTACGGATAGCATTATTCATAATTTCCAAGGCCTTGTCTGGGTTTATCGGCTTTCCATTGCTGCTACTGTCACTCGAATTTGAATGTGTTGAAGTTGACGCAAACGACATATATTTGTAGTCGCCTTTATGAAGGCTCGCAGCGAAATCAAACCAGATGGAAAGCAATCTTGGAAGAGACTGATAGACGTATTTACAACCGTAAAGGAGGGACAAGGCATAGTAGCGCACAACAGTAGCCTGAATGTCGCTGAAACCATAGGTATACAAATGTATATTATTAATTTCTGACAAACAGCATACATTAAACAGTTAGTGCGAGTAGCAAAAATTCTCGCATTATCAATCTGCAAAAAAAAATCATACTAGCGATATTCCTTGTCTTCACTAGCACTCCATAATCGGTCGTGGTAACTCGCCAGCGTGAAAAAATTCTTTTCAGAGTCTTTGTGCACGGCAGCAGCTTCCTTGTATTTAGCAATGTATTCTTCCATGTCCAACAACTTCAATTCTTCTGACAACTTTGCAATTAAAAGCAACGCTTTCGAACATAAAATCTGATTCTCGTCGGCAGGTACTTTGTTTAATCCAACAGTACTGAAACTACTTCCAGAGTTCTGTCTCCTCCACTCATCCCTCTGTGGAAAAAACCTATCCACCCCTTTTTGTAAGACAGATATTGCGTTTTCTTTTTCTCCTTTCCGGACTAAAATTTTTGCCTCTTCAATAAACACTTTCGGAGACATGAAGGTCTTTGCTTGAAACAAGCAGTTGTCTGCTCGCACAAAGTTTCCACATCTATAAAATAAATACATAAAACAGTGTCCACAAAAAGTGAGTTGTCTCATCCAAGCACATAAAACCGGTATTCGGAAGACGTCTTCTTACTTGCTAGCCCCATGAGCAATATCTAGCCAGGATTGACGAATAGACGAGTTTAGCAGTTCACACACGGGTGGACTTGATTGAAACATGGTCTTCATAATTTCAAAAACACTCTGTAAAAAGTACCCCACCATTAACCTCAAGTTGATATGAAATGAATAACAACAATCAACGATGGAACGATCAAACTTACTCGTCGAACTACCAAAATCTGCTCAACTACTTTTCGCGTCTGCATAACATTCTCCAGTCTCGAATCCCAATGATGAAGCATCCGTTTGACATCTTGAAATAAAACCCCTTGTGTTGATGGACCCCTCCCATTCTCCATTATCTTGGCATGCTTCCGAAGTAACTTAATTGCATCCTCAACTTCAACCAAAATGTGCAATCTGTTGCACAGTACGTAATGTAGGAAGATATTGTTTAATGATTTTTTAAAAACCAGGATTTATAGAATCTTACTGAACAATTTGTAGATAACTCCGTTTATACGCATGAGGTTCTCCTGATGCTGCAACAAAAGGAGCAACTAGCTTGCTCTTGAGTTGTTGAATAATGTCAACTGCACGATCAAACGTTCTGCTTTCGATTTTCGACATGGTTCGTGCAATAGCAATATTCCATTGAAGACATTTTTCTTCCAACACAGGGTTGGGGAAAGTACTTTCGATTTGTTCCACTTCCTTTCTCAATTTTGACCATTCCTTCAATTTCACTAGCGATTCTAGTTGTACATCTCGGAAAGCTATCTCCCACTCAGGTCTATTTTTTTAAACGTCTCATTCAATTTTTATCTATGTCGATTTATAAATTTTACCAATGTACCGCGAAAACCAACCTTCGCCAAATGGTACACTCCATTAAATCTTTGGCCTTTCCAGGTTCGTCCAAATTTAAATATGCTTGTACTAATGCATAATGTCCAATCAAGTCAGACTCTTCGAGTGTCTTCATTTTCTCCAAATTTCTCACCGAGTCCTGCATCAAAATATGAAATACTATAAACGTGTTGAAATTCTTCAAAGAGTGAAAGAACATTGTACCACACCTCAATTTTTCCTTTTCCAATGTTTTCCAAGACCACTTCACATAAAGGAGGTTCGACTTGTCTAATTGCCGAAATACCGACAACTGAATCCATGTCGTTCAATGAGACATATATTCGCTAAAAAAGAAACAGCAGACAGAAAACGATAAGCCACCATGGTAGGAATACGATATGATGTGGCACAAAAGCAAATCAAATAGTTGATCGAACCTGTAAATATCCAAGATTCTCTTGCAACTTTGCATTTGAAGAATTCATTCTAAGCTCTTGCTCCAAGTAGTACAATGCACTTGTGTAGGACTCACAATCAAACGAAACCTGCGATATCAAGCTCTACAAAAACAAAACCACAGGAACTTAGCCCTCCACTAATCTGTTTGTAGAAACACCTATTTGTTATTAATTCAATCATTATATTATTTACGTATGGTATTTCTTCAAGAACACTTCTGATAGCTTTCATATTATTTTCACTCATCGGAACTGCCACGGGGCCGTTTTTTCCATTATACTTGCTGGTATCGTGAGCTTTTTTCAATCCCCACCTTCTTGTAGCAAATTTGTAACATCGATCCAGGTGATCCAAAACGGCAAATATTACTTGGGTGCATCTAAAATGGTATACTTCCTCGTTCTCAACACGTGGCAGTTCCCCTAAACCGTATTCAGTCTGACTGTCTTTCACTGGTGCTGTACTTTGAGCTTTAACCCTCATTGCGTCTAGCACTGTCCAGCGTTCCAAAACCGTTTTGATCTCTAATACAATCCGTTGACGCTGCTCCGCTGTTGCACAAAAAATCGCGTACACTGAAAAAATAAAATAAAAAAGCATAAGCAAAAATTCGAAGGAGCATACTCAATATATATCCGACTTTCCAACGTACTGGTAACATGTGGAATGATGAACGCTGCAACTCTAGGAGTCTTCTGAAGTAAAAACTTGTTTTTGTTAAAGAGAGAGTAAGCGTGTTTTTCCTCTTCTTTAATATACGATATCAATACAGTTAGCCAATTCAGTAGCCAGGAGTCAAATGTGTAACCATGTTCTGACAAATAAACAGGGGTGCCCGCGGCGTAGGTCGGCTGGTTTTCGTCTATTTGATACTTTGTGCTCAGTAAGGGTGAGACAAGTTCTCTATAAGTCTCCGATAAGTTAGCCCATATTGAATCAGCGGAATTCGCAACAACATTAAACTCTTTCAACACTTGCTGAATTAAACAAGCACAATAGTCAAAATTGGTCGTATCAGTTGCTTCTTGAAATTCCCGAATCAGTTCTTGCAAGTAATGAACTGCAAACACGGTGATATCTCCATTAACTGATATTCCTAAGCGATTTTTCGAGTAAATATCATCACAGTTCCAGAATCTGATGGGATCTAGTGCCCCCAAACACCCAAAGCAGTCTACAATTATTAATCGAAGCTGCTCATCTTGCGACGAATCTCCTCGAAAGCCAGCTAGCAAGGCTGAAATCACCTATAATGCAACAAATTCTCTCGTAGGTTGTCAACATTTCTACAGAACATTCTGAATTAAGTTAGGTCTTTGCATTAGTTTACTTAATTCTACTTACACGAGAGGCATGCTGGTGTCCTTTAGATAAAATTATTTTATCTACAGAGTCAAAATCATACTTTAACACATCACGAAGTTTTTTAAAGGCAAAACTCCGTAGCCGAAAGTTCTCATGTGAAGATTCCTTAACCAGCATATTAAAATACTCTTTCCAGTTGGTTGATCTAAAGCATAAAAACATTTTTGACATTTTAATTACAATTAACCGTTCAATGTATCCTACACTTCTAATTTTAACACATTTACACACGCATACTTCACCCTATTAACCACTGAACCAATTGCTGCAACCACGTCTTTGTTGTCGCATTTATCCAATAGAAAATATAATTCCAGATAATGTTCCGTAGTAATTTCCTTTTTCGTGCACACAAAGTGTGAAATAAGACGATCCACGGATTCACACATTGTCGAATCATTACGCATTGGCAGCAATGCAGCGAGAATCTGACTTGTCATCCAGCCTAAGCTGGTATTATCTAGTCTGAAGGAAGCATTAAATAATAGATACAGTATTATTAGACACTTTACTTCCTCGTTCTTGAATAAATTAACACACACACTTACTGTCGCGCAAACTCTTGCCAAGATTCAAAGAGAAGGTCGTAGTACTCTGATCCTCCTTCTGTCACGGCATTCAGCGTTTTGTAAACCTACAAATTCACAAATATTCAAATGGAAAATATTAAAAACCTGGTCATCCGGAATGCAGACGTTTCAATCAAGTCTCTTACCTTTGCTCGAAGTGGAACTATATTCGCTTTTCCCATCCATTTGATTAAAGCAATAAATGACTCTAAAAGTTTTCGTTTTGTATCGACGCTTTCAAATCGACTGTGAAGCTTTGTGTCCAAATGTAAAAAGAATCCCAGCAGGCGTTTGTCCAACAGCAGTTGCTAAAATTAAAAATACAATTACTCAATTACAATCAATATTTATGTGCTGCTATTACGATATAAGTTTAAATGAGTTGTAGTGACTTGCAATATCTGTTCGACCAGGTGTCTTAGCTAACGCTGCACTTAGTTCCTTTCTATTACCAACCGCGTCCGAGCAAATGTGCGGAAGGCACCTGAGGACCTTATCCTGCCTTTCACCCATCCGACCCAGAAATTCATTCAATATTCTCTGCTCTTGCTGTGTTGCAGCAAACGAAGCGTCAATGCCGTAGTGCTTATCCAAGAACGCCAAACTTTTCTTCGCGACGCTCGAAGGGTAATCCAGTAATAATACTGGATAATAATTAACTAGCCATTCTTGTAGCAATCCCAGTTCCAAGTCTCCTGAATTTGCGGCCATTGCCATTAATAAAAATCTGCAGCTGTAACTGTACTCTTCCTCTTCGTGCAGATTTGGCACTATCTGCTCCATCATTGTAGAATAGTAGTAGTTGGTGAACATTTTACGATAACGATATTCACCTAGTAGGAAAATGCTGGCTAAAAAGTCGGCACACTTTTTCAGTCTTGTACCTTGTCCGCTTCCAGCGCCTGAAGCGTAGAATGTGTCGATTGCTACTTTTATAACCTCCTGTGAAAACAACAAAGAACAGTAACATTAGTACAACTTGTGCCATGGCTTACAATTATTAAGTTGATTGAAAATATATTTTATAAATTACTTGGGAAACTTCCCGGCGCACTCTACTCATTAGCTCGTTTGGCTTCGAATTCTGTGCGGTAGAACTCTTAGCTATAATACTTTGACATATCTGTGTTAATTCACTCTTGTTACACTGTGCTAATATAAGCACTAAGCACTTGATTAGTTCAACAAAAACGTCAAGACTTAAAGGATACGATGCGAGACGTAAAAATCCTTTAAGGACCTTAGATGAGATACTTAGAGAAACTGTTCCATCAACAGTAGCACTAGCAATTAGTTCCGGTATTGCGGTAAAAAACCTGCTGGCAATTTCCGAACGGAATGGACAGCCTTTGTTGATGTTCACATCAGCTAGTAATGCACCAATATTCTGAAATACTTCTTCACATAAGGAAACTTTGCCAAACACTGCCACTTGTGTGAATGGAATGACCATGCAAGCAGAAGGAACTGACGAGTGATTGTGGCACCGTACAATCAGTTGGCTTAGCTTCTTCTTCACCTACAACGAAAAACATCACAATTACCTAATGAAAGATCAATCATTTTGTAAACACTAGCGAATATTTTGGCATTTTACCAAAAGAAATTTTGACTTCAAAAGAGGAACAGCCAGTGCAAGTATTTTGCTAGATAAAGTCTCTGATAGTATCTTCAATTTTTTCCGTTCTTCGACGTCACAGGATTCCTTACTCGAACAGCATACACAAAAATTTCCTGTCAGTTTTGAGGGAGGCTGGGTGGGGTCCGGTTTCGATTCAAGCAGAAAGTAGCAACATATACATGGAAGGGCTACAATTGCTTTTCCCAAACATGACCGAAGATAGGAGTCCGTTTTCCACAAATTGCTCTTTACAATTTTGCCAATGAACAAAAACACTGTCTGAAGTGCTACATCAAAATCATAGAACAAGCTTAAATTTAAAAAATAATGACTATGCAACTGGTTATGATATTCACTATTTTTATATATCATGTGACTGTGACCCTCGTGAAACTTACACATTATTTTAAACGGCCAACCGACGTCTGCTATTCCATTTAACAATTCTGCAGTAACATACTCGCATATTGGCTCTGTCATCTGTTCACTGTAAACTTTCACCACAAAGTTATGCCAAGGCTGAAAGGTTTTTAATCTTAGTGTTCGTAGTGACTGAGATATCAACATTTTAGACTCTGTAATAAGTAACGCAAAACCCCAATTACGTTGGCGAATACCAAAATCAAGATAATGTATGGTTGTTTGTTATATAGGATACGGTTACACTTACGTTTAATTCGAGAGCTGTCAGTTTCTGCAAACGTTGGTAAGGCATTAAACCTCTGAGGAAGAAACTCTTTAAATCTTCGAACCCACGGCCAACCAGGTATACACAACATATGATGAAAAAATTTAGAACCAAGCTTTTTTCTAAACCAGTTGCACTGATCAAAATACTGCAACGTTTCAAGGACGTTGAGAATCATCCGACTGAACTCAACTGACTGGAAACTAAACGTGGTAAAATACATAAAAATAGACGTATCAAAAATTGCAAGTAGAAAGTAATTCAATAACACACGCAGCATTAAGGTCACCTTTATTAGTTACCTGTTTATGAGCAGTAGTCCTTTAAACACCAGGTTGCACCAGGAATGCAAATGTTCTAGTTCTAGAAACTGATACTCGATGTTGGGAACATCGATGAGCTTCTCTCTGAGACCTATTATCAGCTTCAGCATCATATTAATCTTTTCAACATACTCCAGCAGATCATTTAGCTTATCCATTAACTGAGTTAGCTCCATTTGTGGGGAAATCTTAGACACCAGCAGTTCATATTCCTTCATGATGGCACACCACAATTTGGATGTTTCTCGAACATTGATGATGACGACATGTTGAGGTCTGCAAAATACCACAACAGGGTTCAAATGGCGTTCCAAGCGCGCTACCTTACATCATGAACATGACTATACGTAGTTCAATGTGTGTGTATTAAAGTACCCTTGCAACGACGCGACTTCATTTACAGTCGTAGCAGTCTTCCAGTCTTTTCCAGGTACCAACTCCTCCAAGATCAGTTTCTCAAATAGCGGATTTAATATCTTTCAATTTAGCAAAAAAAGGAAATTAATTAATCTGAGTAAATTAAGAAATCATTTAAAAAATGCTGTTGTATGTTTAGTAGATAAGCAATTACTCACTACGTCTAGTCCACCCACTGAAACCAATCTGGTGCATGCCACGATTCCAGACACAGAGAGTTGTCCTCCAACATTTTCTACTAATGGTCGAAATGCACCCGTATACCTCTCGCACTTGTCTATAAAAATACAACAAATTGCTCGTCATTATCACTACCATTTTCATATTCACACGGCAAACTGAGCATATATATATATGCCTAAGATATCGTCTGAAAAATAATTAAAAAATTTACCTGATTTATACAGTAGAGAGAACTCTTTAGAATAAATTAAATCACGAAGATTCGTCCGAAGTAAAGCTAAGCCAGAGCCCGGTAAAAAGCCGCTGTACCCACTGTTTCGGAGAACCTCGTATTGATTAAATAGAAATTGCAGCTCATCAGTATTTCGCGAGACAGGCATTTCAAGAATTCGTTGAAGTAAACGTACAGTAACATCTTCTGACTAAAAAAAAGAAACCGCTCTGCGTATAGGTCTTCCGTTTTAGTCTTTATAATGTACAATAAAATAAGTAAAATGTGATAAAATCGTCGAATTACACTTACTATATACGCACTAGCAGGCATCAAGCAACATGTAAAAACTGGCAAAACTGTGTCTACTGATTTAGCAGAGCATGGTTCTAACATCCGATGAAGTAACTCGAGAAGCACCTGACCCAGTTTAGCATTGAAATGAAATATTCTCGGAAACAGAATTGATAAAGCTTGAAGACAATGCGGTATCGCCCATTCGTTCTCTTCCGTTATATTTATCTCGTATGCAAACTGTTCTGCTTGCCCTCCGTCTTGGGATAAAGCGACTTTGATTTTGACTACAGGCAGCTTAAACCCATCGCGAACAGTTAGATCTCTGAGCACTCTCAAAAGTTGAGGAACGATTCTATCAACGACTGTGGGATGACCGTTGTGTAGAAACTGACAAAGGTGGTGCAATATGTACTTTATATCGTCCTTTGATCTCTTAATAAACTCAGTTGGAGACGAAAAGAAGAGTGCGGTTATTCCAAAGAGCCACCATCTAGCAAATTCTTCAATTTCATCAGTGTGACTTAAATCATCTGAATCCCCACAGGGGTACCGTTTCGTTGCGAAAATGTTGGACATGTTGCCAATGCAGCTTTGTAAATTACTCAAAAGCTGCTTCAGTTGATCTTCATTCCCTTTTGAAACATCCTCCAAATGGTCTTGAATTACGTGAATTATAGCCTTTCTAACAAGTCTGGATTGTTCCGTTGAAAATACCTGCCGCTCGCTTGGCTCTTTTCGCTTGGATTTTCGAGCAATAATTACATTGTTCTTCCCAGTTGCTTTGAGAGCAGGAGCGGTAGGTCGCCTGAAAGGAAGCGCGTCTGCTGCAGGGGTTCCGTACTCGCAACTCTCAGTATCCATGTTCGCACGGCCATTCATGGCCGAACAAAATTTTTGAGTCTCCTCATCCTCCTCCAATTCTACTGGTGGAAGAGGCCTTGGTAGAGCATGGTTTCCCTCCGATGACTTTATATCGCTTGAAGTTGACCTCCTTGTTCGTCGATTGCCAGCAGTTGTTCCGTGACTTTCTTCGATTCTCTTCTTCTTAGCTGCAGTAGACTCTCCATTAGCAGGTCGTTTCTCACCACGCCTGTTGGGCTCAAGCTCCTCTTCCGAATCCAAATCAATTACCTCTGGAAGCTTGCTGTTCTTCTTCCGTTTATCGCTCGTCGTCGAACCTTTTGCCGCTACGTCTCTGGCGACGACGGACTTTTCCTTGGAGTCTTGCCGTGACTCTGTGCTCCGTTTTCGTTTGTGCATGATTTTGAGCAACGATTAAGCCTCGCTCAAATCTTAAATCAGTACTACAAAGCCACAAGAAATACATTATTACTTGCCGTAAAAAATACTACCATCTTGATTAGGTTCATTCCAAATAAGCATTTCAGGAAAGTAAATTTACAATTACTGACGGTGATTGATAACAAATATCACCAAGTTTCCTCCACCGAAATATTACATTTAGGTATTTACTCTGATACTTACGCATTATGTGTGCTTTTGTCCAATCCTCTCCTTTCCGAGCAACTGTCAACAATCCTGCACCCCAGGACTCACTATAATCAGGTCAAATCACAATTTTGATTCGCAACAATGCACCGCATCTATTTTACGTACAAGACTACGGAAGGGCCTTCAGGACCTTCGACTTGCGAATGAATCCGTCACACAAGCTGCTTACCATCAAATCATATCAAAACAACAAAAAGTCGTGTGCAATCAAAATATTTTGCACAACTCAACACAACATGTGAATCGAAAGAAACTAGAGTAAAAGCACTTTTTTACCCTTTGTTTGCTGCTTACATTTTTCTCCTTTTCAACCTCAACTTGACTTTGCTCGCGCTGTCACTTTTCGTCAACAAAACGGTGCATGTGTATGGAAATGAGTACTCAATGAGCGTCTCACGTTTCCCCAGGTTTTCCTTTGTGCAGTACCTACGCATCAGCTTTCTTGCACTTTGTCAAATTGCATTTTAATTTTTGCAGTTTTTTTTAGTAATGATGAATGATGAATGAGCAACTGCGTTTTTGCTCGATTTAAATTATGTAACTGCAACTATTCAAATTATTAACTGATACTCTACTACACACAATAATTTTTTGGTAACATGAACCTTTTAGTGTGAATAGTAGAACTTGTAAACATTGTGACACAAAGTATCATTTCTATAATCCCTACATTTTTTTTCGGAGAAGTTAATTGAATGTAATTAAAGTCTTAAAAATTTTATTTAAATACGTTTGCTTTAAATTTATAGCTGCATGTTTAGTACGAGTTTGTAACTAGAAACAAAGTGAAATACATTTAAAATGAAATGTAGGAATATATATCCTGGATATTATTGTATATACGTTATCCATCTAAAATATAAAAGATGCAAATGATGCAAATGCAAACAATGATTGAATCTGGCTTATGCATGAAGTCTTGCTGTTCTCTAAAGATTCAAGTCCGAGTCGCCTTTTTATGTGTTTTATACATCGTAGCAGCCTACTTACATCAGCTTGACTCTACTACAAAGTACAAACAAACAGAACACAGTCCGTACAAGACATACCTGAACCGGTATGGGATATATCTTCACTTTCACGTATGAACTCTAGTCCAAAACACAGTACGCAGACAGCAAATGGTTTACGTTGTTTTCAAAACAAGACTGGCATTTGCACAAGATTCTCATTTCAAAGCCTGACTGTATTGTTAAGAAAGCATTGTTTAATTGCCTGCAGGTATTTTCCTCTTGTGCCCCACTATAGTCTGTGGACTGTGGACATTCCTTACTCTAAATCACGTATTGCCAACAATGGGCGAGTGAGGATATAACGTCCTGTCAATGTAGCTTAATTGGTATCTTTTGATATTGTTTCGTTACATGTTAAACAGATTTGCACATATCAAGCAAATGTCAAAAAACCCTTTGGTGGTGTGCATTTAAAAATAGAAACATTATAGATACTCGCAAATTTATACGCTTACCATATATTACACGTATTCACATCGAGTCAAACGTCACCTTGATGCGGTCCTTACAGATGTGCCACCGCAAACGACCACCTGTTACCAGGAAAAACTTTGAAATCTTGTAGAAAAGTTCTAAAAATTTAAATCAAACGTTTTAAGTGTGTGCCTGGTTCTCACCATTTTGCGAGAATATAGTGTTTTATTTCTTGCATGACATTGTCAGCATAGTGCGGCTTGTGAGATATGGATATGTGAATGTGAAGCCTATTATATAATCCAACTTGAATGAAAATGGGTGTTAAGGAGAGATCGAGAATAGCGAAATCTGTTGCAACGCAGGAGGACAGAAGAAGAACTGCCTTGCTTCAGGTAGTTCAAAATTACAATTTTAATCATAGGTTGTCCATAATTCGTAAAAAAGTGTACTTATTGGCTGGCAAACAATCACTTTCATAATAAAGGCAATAAAAAATTAATGTTTTTTGTGATACGTAGAGTACAGATGAATCCTCAGAAAGTGAACATAGGATTAAGCCTGACAATTTTGTCGGCAATAAGTCATCCACAACAACGCTACCCCTTTCCTCCAAAAAATTGGACCCTGAGCCAACTCCAACCTCAGCAGTCGATTCCAGTCACCACAGCTATACCAAAAAGAGGACCATATTTGAAAACGCAGAGGCAGAGTCCTTTTGGACTGTGTCGTTTGAAATTGACGTTGTGGCAGTAGGACTATTTATTCTGGCCGCTGCTACGAGATTTTATAATCTGAGCTATCCGCATAGCATTGTGTAAGTAGATTTAAGTATTCAAGTAACATAAGTGTATCATTGTCAAGCTGAATCGTTTTCCACAATAGCATTTTTCAGAAAAATCGTAGAATTCACTGTATCAATTGTATCATGTTTCAGATTCGATGAGCTACATTATGGAAAATATGCAAGTTTATATATGCGTCGAATTTTCTTCTTTGATCCTCATCCACCCTTGGGGAAGCAATTGATTGCTGGGTCGTCCTACCTTTTTGATAGATCTTATAATGGTTTGTTCTGCAGAAATCGACTTGATTTAACTTGGAGTGGAGAACCAAAAACTCAATTTTTATTTCTGAATACCATTTTCAATATTCCAGGAAGTTTCAAATTTGATCGAATCGGCTCCCCGTACCCTGACTGGGTTCCAGTGTTCGGAATGCGGTTCATTCCTGCACTAATGGGCTCCATTATGCCCTCCTTCAGCTATATCCTTTGTCGGGAAATTGGACTCTCGGTCAAGTTTTCAGTGCTATTCCGCACTCTTAATAATTTTAGGTAATTTTCTTAATTCCAGTTTTTTATTTTTTGACGAGAGATAAAATTATAACGTTTATAAATCGTATTATTTTGTTAACAGACAATGCCTTACTCATACAGTCCCGTTACATTCTAATGGAGATGCCAATGATAACCTTTGGCTTGCTCAGCCTCATATTCGCTATCAAAGCGACGAAACAACTCAACTCAAACAAATCCCTGCTCTTCATTTCAATCTCTGCCTTTTTCGGAACACTCTCCCTGAGTGTGAAGTACATTGGAACATTCTACCTCACCATGTCTGGGCTCGTCGTATTCTATTGCTTTTGGTCGCGAGTTGTCCCCCGAAAGGACTTTCGCACTTCAGAAATTCTCCTCCGAATGGGAGCCGTCTACTCCCTTTTCTTCCTCACATTTGCGACCTGAGGTGGACAACTTGGCAGTGAATGAAACAAAGGATGTGATCAAGCACGGGGATGAGATCAATATTGTGCATGGGATGAGTGGAAAGGCTTCTGAATTCTCATGATGTGGCAGCCCCTCAAAGTCCTCAAAATCAGGTACAAACTTTTCTGCTCACCAAATTGCCCATTGTAAAACTTTACTGATATAATTTTTTTGGATTATGTTGCTTGCAGGAGGTGAGTTGTTATATAGACCACAACGTGTCAATGACGGCGGAGCCCCTTTGGCGAGTAGAAATCATCGGAGGCTGTGGCGGAAGCCAGAGCAGTGACGGTTGCGAATGGCACGCCGTCAAATCAATGGTTCGCCTCATCCACGTCACTTCCGGGCAAGCACTTCGCATGAGTGGGAAGCAACTACCTAAATGGGGTTTCAACCAACACGAGGTGGTCACAGACAGGATTGTAGTTCAAGACGACACAGTTTGGAACGTGGAGGAGCATCGCTACACAAAAAGCGAGAAGGACAGAGAGAAGGAGCTGCTCGAAGCGGAAATGATCCCCACTAAGCCGACGCACCTCACGTTCGGCTCCAAGTTTTGGGAGCTTCAGTGGAAAATGCTGATGAGTTCTGGAAGCACTCAAACGGAATCTCATGCGTACGCCTCGTTCCCCTCAGAATGGTTTGCGCTCTCTAGAGGAATAGCGTATTGGATTGGGAGTGGAGGGACTAACGCCCAGATTCACTTATTGGGCAATCCCGTCATTTGGCTAACGTCCGCCTTGGGTCTCCTCGCCCATCTTTCTGTCGTCGCCTTTTACCTCCTGAGAAGGAGAAGACTGTGTTTTGACATTGACGAAGAGACTTGGTCCAGTTTGCTTCTCCAGTCTTCTGTGTGCCTTGGAGGATACAGTGTGACATACATTTACCACTTTTGCGTTGACCGCACCCTCTTCCTTCATCACTATCTTCCGAGCTATGTCTTCAAAATTATGTTGTTTGTCTCTACTCTTCATCACCTTCATATTATTTCCAGAAATTCCAAGCTGAGATACTTGTTCAGTGTGGTGCTCCTGGCGTGGTTGGGCGCGGTGGTGTACGCCTTCTCCGCATTTTTTCCAACCAGCATTGGCTCTCCAGCGTTGAGCAAGGGGGAGCTGGAGTCGTTAAAGTGGAATCAGAATTGGGATTTTATCATTCAAAATGGGCAGTAGTGAATATTCCACTGCCAAACGACAGTCTTGCTATATTTAGTATCTCTAAACCCTTAATTAACCATAATATTGAGCGGGTTTATACACCGTCAGAATGCGACTCTTAATTTATTGTTGAACTCATCATAAGGACAATTTTCTTCAACCTCAATGAGGCTATTATAAACGACATTTTATGACATGCCATCTTGATGTTCTGAATGAAGCAGAAGATACACCGAAGCAAATCTCAAACTCAGAATCGTCATCGACTTACTACTTAAAACCTAAGTTTGACACAGCTTGAATCTCTTTGACTGGATATTTTGTTCATGTACTCCCGCAGCTTAAACCGTCACAAAAAGGTGCTGATTTGATATTTATAAATTCTCGTCGAAATAGTGTGTAACCTAGTTTAGAAGTGGCAGGCATTTGAGTTTATTTAAACATGGTCGAAATGAGATGTGCATTTCTGAACAAGCATTTATTTGTATACATTAATTGTAGGCTTTTATTACCACACAATACCTTTGTAATAGTGAATAGAGTATATCGAACTGTTTAATTTATGGAAATGCATGTGTGCGAAGGGCATAATGTGAATTTAAATAAACTGATGGCAGTGTATTTTAAAATGAAATGTGTTGGTGCATTTTTACCCTTCTTCCCAATTGCATAATTGAATGATCTCAGTTCTCTTAACTCAGAAGGTACAGGATATCATATCAAACTTAATTTTTTGCACTCTGAAATCATCCTCCGTTAAAAATATTCACACAATTTGTTATTACATTGTTTTCACGCACGGTATGTATACAGACTGAGAAATTGAAACAATCATGGAATTTTTCATGCAGCATCCATATAGGTAGGTAATCATTTATGCCCACAAAACTAAGTAAGTTTAACTAAAGTAATTTCAGAAAGCATGCTATATACAAATGCTTAGGCTCCAAATATTTTCAATCACTTAAAGATCTCCTCTCCAAAGTATCTATTATATGATCCAACTTTTCCGTGAGCATATTTATTCTATCGAGAATAACTCGGTCTGTACTGTTAGCCCTCTCCAACGACAATTTGAGGCTTGGCTCGTCGTCCGCTCTGGTATTTCCATCCAGCTCAAGAAAAGCTTGTTTTAACTCTGGATCAAGCCTTTTGTCCCTAATG
>JAHZMW010000337.1:0-12851 GCA_027743745.1 Alloscopus bannaensis
GTGGAACCCTAAATGTACAAGGTCCTTAACGATGGAACGAACTGCATTATATTTATTTTGTACTTTCAAACTACCTCTAACACCTCCTTGTCTTTTAGACACTTGTTTTATTTTAGTTTTTCAAGCTAATCAATCAAAACCGTAATATTGCGGAAAATGGTAAAATTTACAATCAGGTTTTGGTACGATGGCGCATCAATCAATAGCATTTATGCAAACGCGGGAGGAGTTTAATACGGGACTGTAGGTTCATCTGTACCAAAAATACTCTCACTCATTTCAATTTTCCTAATTACAAAAAATATTAACTCACTTATGACCTATATCTAGATTTTTAGCATTAGACACGTTTGTTAGTTTTACAATCTACGAGTTGAATTTTAGAGTCAATTGAATTCAGTATCATTACTGTCAAACTACTAATTTTTTCATTGATTAAAAAGCAAAGTAGTCTCAAATTAATTGTAGCAGACATTCAAGTCGACAAAATTCACACTAACTATTATTAACGGTCAATATCAATGATCAGGCGATCAATAAAAATACATTGTTGTAATAGTATTTGTAATGAGTATACTTGAATTGGCCGTATCCTGTTGTAACACCATTTGAATTAAGCAATAGAAAGAGAGAGAATCTTCCCTTTGAATTAGGATATAGAGATAGAAAGAGAATGTTCCCCTTGAGTTAAGCTATAGAGATAATGAGAGAATCTTTCCCTTGAGCTAAGCTATAGAGAGAAAGAGAGAATCTTTCCTTGAGTTAAGCTATAGAGAGAAAAAAAGAATCCTTCCCTTAAAAGAAGCAATAGAAAGAGAGAGAACATTTTAGATATAGAAATCATGCGAAATGGTAACGTATAACAATGCCACCAAGATGCCACCATCTTATCATACTCATTATGGCAATTTTTGAGTTCGAATGTGGACACCTGCCACTACAAAAAATACCAGAAAACGAGAGAATACGAAACAAACAAAATGGTAGCTTATACCAATGGTAAGTAAACGCATAACAGTCATCTTCATCTGTCATCTTTTCTTCCTCCTCCTTGTCATTAAAAAAATGGTCGTCAACAAAATAACACCTTCCTCCAACAAAGCAAGCAAGAAGGAGAGACTTTGTCTCCATACAATAAATAAGTATTTAAAAAAATGGCGTCTTATACCCATACAAACTAAATGAGTAACACCAGTTTTCTTCCGCCATTTTTTGAATCCTCCAGACTGCAAAATAACCAGCAGCACGCTCCGCCACTTATCAATTTAAGGGAGCCAGAAATCTACTCTCACGGAGGAGTGTGCGAAAGCGGTGGCTAGTGATCAGTTGTCAAGTTGTCCCGAGTTTTTCAAGCAGAGTAAAAACTGTGCCACGATAACAAATAAGGAAGAACTAAGCTTACAAGATAAGATGGGTCTTACATTTCTTTTCGGAGGAGTTTGTGTTTCAGAACTAAATTAAATAATAACAATAATTCAACTCTTCACCCCGTTCTCTCTTATCAGTTTATCACGAATTGCTCCCCCCTTTCTTCTTCTGCAAAACATTGGTGACATCTAAATTAAATAAATCCGAAAAATCTTTTGCCTTATAACGAGTGTCAATTTGTGTCGTCAATTTTTATAAAAAATAAAAAGATTTTAATCGGCTAATAATTGGCAAATACGCAGGATAAAACGTGCTCAGTTATTACTCACACCCTTAAACTGCGGCGAACGTCAGTGAATTCATACCTTAGTGTTGTGTTGTGATACAAGGTGCATTCTGATTCATAAGTTCAAAAAATAAACTCACGACTTCCTTAGAAGAAAACGATCAACCTCCCTCTCCCAAATTTTGGGAGAAGAGGAGTCCTCTAGGACTGAAGGAAAGGAAGACGGATCTACCACTCGCCTTCCAAGGTTCTCTTCGGACCGAGTTAGTGGACAGGACGGAGTGACAAAAAGGTATGACTGACCACCTACTCCCGTTAGACACCATACTACTATATGAATAAGATAGTTTACACAACATCACGAAATTAGGATCGTGACAAAACTGGTGCCGAAACCCGGGACCCAGGTCATCAAAATTGCACGAGATATCGTGTGTAGGATTGCACGTCCACTGATTCACCAACGCCTCTCGAGATTGTTGAAGAGAGGCGGCGACAATGGACTGAGTAGTAGCTAAAACAAACATAATAAAAGAATGAAAGCATACATTTTATGCAGTTCGGGATAAATATACGCTAATAAGAAGAATATCATTATTTACCATCGGGTTTCTTCATTTGGGTAGTGTGAACCATTAGTTGGGGTAGGGCAAATTGGTGAGGCACCAAACGGTCGTTGGTTTCTTTAAATCACTCCCCCCCCCCCCTAAAGAAAGAAAATTATTGCGATCCAATTCATTACCAATCTTCGATAGTGTTTTCTTTTAAAACAAATAATAATAATTAGCACTCAAATTAACTACCAGCTAATTCATGGATCAGCACATTCTCTAGAGAGCGATTTAAGTCTCCGGCAGCAGTTTCGAAGACAGTTTTCAGAGAAGGATGTGTCAGAATGTACTTTGCGCTGAGGACATACGCAATCTAAATATACAATTAATATTTAAAAACCATTTTTTTCATACATATATAAATATGTCATTTAAATACGTCCATCACAGTTGGGGCTACAATTTTATAGTTTTAAGCTGCAAGAATAAGCTTTCCTCCATACTATCTTTCAACGGTTTCGGCTACTCTGGAGAAAGTAGCCGAGTTAGAAGCCGTCGGTAAGGAAGTTCGGGCTGTAAAGCGGCAACGCCAGTTGCCTCAGGCAAAAACTTCCCGTGGATTAAGGCTTAACGAGATCGTCACGTTCTTCATAGGTGTGTTTTTCTTCAGTAGATCAGTTTAAAAAAAAATTCTGGAGCCACGCCTTGGTTTTTGGAGAATGACCGATCGCCTGATACATCCTCCTGCGAAAAATTAAAGTTTTTAACAAAAACTAATGATAATGATAAAACAACCTACCGTAACATGCTTTTAATAATCACCCTGGTCTGATCTCCTGCAGACTTCTTGCAGGCAGCAGGCCCGCCACGATTGCTTCCAACTAAAACCATGAAAGCAAAAAATAACAAGGCTTGTAAGATGTGTCATATATGGCAGAGCCTAACCGCTGGTGGAGGGCGGTGTCGTCGCCCTCCAGGGCGCACTCCCAGGGGGCGCAAAATTTTGAGGAAGATTTTTATGTAAAATAAGTTAGTGTTTCCTTAGATTTGCATGCATGCAAATCATCAGAATGGAACGCCGTGTGTGTCACCGGCGCAGCTGCTGCAACCTCTGCAATCACTCGTGAACTGCAAGGTATTGCTCGTCTTTGTTTTCTTTCCAGCTGAAATAGTCTGCTTGTTATATGCATGTTATATATGAAATAGCATGCTTTCAACTTGCCTTTGCAATGCAGATTTTTGTTTACAATTTGAACAGATCTGGTGTCTGGTGTCTCATTTTAAAAACGAAAATTGCAACAAAAAGTTTAAAAGGTAGCGGTTTTTACCGTTAATTAACTCAAATCGACAGTTTTTATTAATTTGTTAAGAAAATGCAGCCGACGCTTGGAAAAAAAAGAAAACTCTCTGGAGCAGAATTTAAGAAAAAACGGAAGGAGGACACCCTCAAGGTTCTAGCTTTACAAAAAGAAAGCAAGGCATGCTTTTCTCGTTTTCGCAGTCCGGATCTAGTTTCTGTGGCCGTTACAGCTCCTGGCGCTCCTTCATCTCCCGAACCAGGCCCGTCACGAGATTTAACACAAGGCTTACCACAAGAGGAGGTAATTGTTGGCAACAACCCCCAAATAAACTCTTATCTCATTGTCATTTGACTACAACTTAAGCCATATAGTAGCCATTATAAACACTAATAGAAACTCCACTTATTATATTCTAGCCGCGTTTGACGCCTTCAGATGATCCCCTAGCTTCGGCAAGTGATTTATGTCCCACGGATTCATTTACAACGTCTTCATATAGTGAAGTATACCGCAATGAGATCCTAGCTGATGTAAACGGTAAGACTAATTATACCACATTAAAATAAAACATCTTATGACTATTGACTCTCAAAGCACAGTACGTGATTTTTTATGCAATCGTAACTTAGATCCGAGTACATGGCCCGTAGATATGTCACACGCTTTGAGAAACAAGATCGCAACAACCGAGTACAAGTTACCTGATGAGATTAACTCTGCTGTAGAGATATTTTACAAGAAGTATTACTGGGGGAAAAAGGCAAACGGAGAGATCTACCGGCGAAGTTGGCTACGGATAAGTATCAGCACCAACAGTGCTTTCTGTGTGTCATGTTGCTTGTTTGGTCAACGTCAAGTTTCGCCTTGGTCAAATTACGGTCCCGCAAAAACGGGCTACAATGACTTCACAGTTCATCCTTTACGAGGAGTACAGAAGCACGAAACGAGCCATGCACATATTGAAAGCAATCGTTCCTGGAAATTGTTAACCTCTCAAACCTCCGGCAAGTCATCAATATCATCGCTTCTACTTGCACAAAACGAAAAAAACCAAAGTTATTGGCGCCTTGTACTCAAATCAATTCTCGATGCCGTGTTGTTTTTAGCAAAAAATAATCTGTCCTTTCAAGGCGAAAGCCATAACATTCGAGACGACAATTGTGGCAACTTTCTCAACCTCATCAAATTACTTGCGAAATATTACCAACCGCTGTCGCAACACGTGTCCAATTTACGGAGAAGTAGTCCAAGTTACCTAAGCCCGAGTATTCAAAATGAATTCATTGTTCTTTGCGGCAATGAAATCAAGGAAACTATTTTGAAGAATATTAAGGAAAGAAAATATTTTTCCATAATGTTTGACAGTACGCCTGACAGTTCTAAAAATGATCAACTGTCTCAAATAATCCGCACCGTGAAATGCGCAAAAGACGGATGTGATATTCATGAAAACTTCATCGATTTTGTGCAGACCAATGCAAAAACAGGACTTGATATTTCAGAAGTAATCCTGAAAAAACTGGAAAACGATGGACTGGATTTCCATAACTGCAAAGGACAAGGCTACGATAACGGAAGTAATATGTCTGGATTATACAAAGGTGTGCAAGCCAGAATTCTTGCAAAAAATGATGAGGCCCGATACGTACCATGTGCTGCTCACTCTTTGAACATCGTTGGAGTTAATGCCGCCGGACATGTTTTGCCAGCCAAATTATTGCTTGGGGAAATACAGAATATATATACGTTTTTTGCTGGATCGACGGGTCGATGGAAGGTGTTAACGACAAAATGCAGGCTTTCTTTAAAACGACAGTCAGACACAAGATGGTCATCTAAAGCATCAGCAGTAAGTGTTCTCTGGGATGAATTTTTAAACGTGGTGGATGCTTTAAACGAAATTATTGAAAACCCTCCGTCAAAACTCGACTCAGATGTTTTAGCAGCCGCTCATGGACATTTAAATCGAATGCTAACATTTCGCTTTGTACTTGGATTGTGCGTTTGGAATCTCATCTTATTCCAGATTAACATTTGTAACATTGGACTTCAGGAAGCCACTTGTGATGTTAGCGTAGCCGAGAAAAAACTGGAAGTGTTGTGCAATTGGCTGGAAGATTTCAAACAGAAGGGATGGATTAATGCGTATGAAATGGCAAGCAAAAAAGCAGGAGAAGCTGAAATCTCTCTTACCAGCGGATTTGAAAATGTAAGACGCATGCGATCTGTAAATCGTAAAATCAACTCCAAAGAACAAGTTGCTCAACTTGCATCACTCAGCAATTTGGACCGATTCAAAATGGAGTTTTTTGCTGCTCTTTTAAGCCAATTGTCTAAGGAAATGGAGGACCGCTTTAAGCAATTACATGAAAGTGTCTTGGATTTCAGTTTTCTTTGGGGTAATGGTCTGTTAATGGAAATTAGTGAAAAAGAAAAACATGCGAAGGACCTTTCCATGAAGTACCCGGTAGATTTGAAACTATGTGACTTTGTTCGGGAAATGCAAACTTTTGATCTCACTGTGAAAGCTTTTGCTAACAATCCAAGGCCTCACCTATTATCTCCATTACAGGTATTAACAATCCTGTATAAAAATGATTTACAAACTTCTTATAGCAATTGTGAAATAGCTCTTCGCATTTTTCTAACTTTCTCAAAAATGTCGACGAGTTAAACAGATTTGATCTATCAAAGGGTGTGAATTAGTTAGAATTATAATAAATCGATTCTGTTTGTTTTTAACGTAATATATTAAGCGTTCTAATAATTTTTAAGACAAATGTTGATTTTACTTGGGGGCGCAATTCAAAATGCTCCTCCATGGCGCAATTTTGGCACGGTGAGGCACTGATATATGCTACCACCAAAAACATTTACGTGCACAATGCAGAACTGTTACCTGACACCCTGGTCAGCCAGCGTACTCTACAGCGTTTGCCTTACGCGCATTGATTTGGGTAGCGCATGGGGCTATCCGGGTATGTACTAATGTGCTTTAAAAAGCTGTCTTAGACCAGTATGTCCCCACCCCTTTGTCACGTAACGTCATATAAGAACGACCCGTGTCGCATTTGCACTATGCACATGTATTAGTTTAATACATAAGAAGAATGTGCGTGCCACTTTATAATTGTGTAAAACCTTTTGCAATAGCCACCCAAACAAATTCAGCGATAATTTGTCGGATGCGGAAGCTGGCGTAGATTTTGTCGGATGTCTATGTCGCATTTCTATATTCCGTGTGTAAATCCCTATAAATCTGAAACTTATTGGCCATGATTAATTATTCTATGATTTAACGTCCTAAATTAATGTTCTCAGCTCCTCTCTGCTTGGAAGCAGTTTGGAAGCGAAAATCCTTTGAAAAGCAATTAAGAAGTGTTGATGCGACGTAAATGAAGGAGGTAACGTACCACCGAACACGATTTGTGATAAATTAAATTGAATTACGAAATGTTTTTATCGTACTGTTTATGTGACACATTATGTGACATAATGGTTCATTGTGTGTACTAGTCATTTGCTATTGCCGTTAACCAATTACGCAGCAAATCAAACGGAGACGCGTTTGTTCTCCAAAAAATCGTATCCTTTTCACCGATCTTCAACCAACCAATTTTTGGCACGGAATTTTGCTTGATTACAAAATTTCGAAGCAGTCGCAACAATGGACATCCTGAAAAGCATTTTCCTCATCCTTTTACTAGCAGCCGTTGCTCTACTGGGAATGGTGGTAAGAAATAAACCAACTAAACCTGAATTTATTTTCCGATTTTTTTTGCAATTTTCCAGGATTCGTTTCGAATTTTTCGCAGGAATGTAGCAAGAGTTTGGAGGAAACCAAGATTGTGACACCTTCAAAGGGGAAATTAAAGAGCGGAGCCTGACAGCCGAAGTGGATCTTGAAAAGATTACTTTAATTCAGACCTATTTGAACCCACGGATGAAATAAATAAAAACCTCAAAAAATTGACTGTAATTGTAGATTCCATTTTATAAAATCACTCTTTGGTTCCATTTCTACCTTCAACAATCTGATGTTTGATAATAATGTGGATTCAGAGAAATTAAAATTTATGTTCCAACAAAACTTTGTGTGCAAGCGTGAAATACCACGTTTGACGGCAGTTCACTGATGCAATCGTGATTTGTGCGTACCAAAGGGAATGAGATTTAATTTAAATGTAGGTGAAATGAAGAAGATACAAAAACTGTAATTTTATTTTGGATGAGAACTTTAATTAATTAAAATTGAAGTTTTTCCCCTTTAGCAATATAATTAATCCTCCAAACTCTTCGAAATATATATTCGTATAATTGATTAAATTAAATAATAATGATGCAGTTCCATTTTCCATGAAAAAAACCATCATCTCGGTGTCCCCCGTAAATACATGCTTTACTCAGCCACGTAGGTACCAATTTCCGGTCTCTTTCAAGCTGACATCCACCTCCACATTGGTGTCTCCTGCATACACCTATTGGAAGGATACTTTATCAGTGAACAAAAAGGTTGTTATTATAAATGCTCCGGTTTTTCATAAATTTTCATTAATTTCCTTCTACAATCTACCAACAATTACCACCTCGTTCTCCTCATCTTCCTTCACCTCCCTGCATTAACCCAGACTGGACTTTCGGATGCGCGCATTTTGTGTGCTCTCTGAGCGCCTTCTGATCAGCAAACGAGTTCCCGCATCCCTCCACCTTGCAAGCATACGGCCTCACATTCTGGTCTGCGGGATGGGGTTTAGCACGATGCGTCGCCAAGGTGTCTGGCCTCATAAAAGTTCGCCCACAGTCGTGACATTGTCGCTCCTTCGTTTTATTGCTTTTTTGCCTCACCGCAACGCCGCGATGCCTTTGGAGGTGCAGCTGGAGGAATGTCGCGCTCGCCAAAATCTTGCCGCACTCCCCGCACACGAATTTTCCCGGATGGTGGTGCTCCCCGACTTTGTGCGTCGCTAACGCGACAAAGCTGCGGAAAGTTGAGGAGCATTCGTCTCACCGCGAATTTTTCGCGAGGGTTTTTGTCGCGTGAAAATTGGCGACGTGAAGACGACTTTGTCCAGAGGGCGGCGGGGCAGAATTCGCATAAGAACTGCGTCCCGATTCCGTGGATCTGGAATTGGTGCTCCCGGCATTTGAGGTGGTCGGCGAAGCTTGTTTCGCACAAGTCGCAGCTTATCGAGCTCTTCCCGTGAAGCGATCCGTGGTGATCCAGCCACTTGCCGCGGTCGAAATAAAGTTTCCCGCAAACTCCACAAAGAAACACGGGCGGGTGGTTACTTTTGTAGTGCTCGAGACGATCCTCTACCACCTCGGAGCAGAGGTGACATTTCTTGCTGAGCTGACATTTATGAGAAACGAGCTGGAGTTGGAGGCTCTGTTTCTGTCCAGTGCTCTGAAACTTTTCCGAGCACTGGACCACGGGACAGGTGAACTTTTTCTCAGAATTCTCCACCTCGTGAGATTTGAGGTGGGAGCGATAGTCAGAGTAAGTCTTGCTGCTGGATTCGGCGGGAGTGAAGCCGCACGGTTCGCAGGTGAGTAGGGCCTCAGTCATGGAGATCCCGAGAGATTTGATACCGGTAAGTTTTCTGACAGGTGTTCGGTGACGGAAGCAGACATGAAGACGAGGTGGCACTTCGGATTTAAGCAGGGAAGGATCAAGTCTTCGCTGATGTGAGCGGCTAAATGAGAGCGAAGGTCGGGGTAATTGACGTCTTCGAAGCAGAGGTCCCCGCGGCGATGAGGAACGAATTCGCCGGGTTTGAATCTTCTCCGCTTCCTTCCACGAGGTGGAACATCCTCGGAAGACATCAAGGTCGAGACATCTTTCTTGCAGGTTCGATGGAGTCGAGGCTTCTTTCTTTCTATTTCCATCTCCTCCACCTCCTCCACGCTTAAGTCATCATGGTCTTCACTGGAGGCAGCATTCGGATCGTAGACGTCATAAAAAACGACCACCGTCTTCACTCGAAGTCTCTACCTCCGACTTTATATCCTCCACCTCAGAACAATCTAATCGGTAGTGTGAAAAATAATACAAAAAAAACGAATTTGAAACGCTCAAAAAATATTTTTTTAATTCTGTCTACACGTCGAAGCCTTACCAAGATCCACCTTCGAATTCTCCACCGTGTCAGTTTCATCGCCGACACTATAATCCCTAAAAATCTTCCTGAGTTGCCCCACCTTCTCCTCCAAGACTCCTTTGAGCACCGCAATCTCACCGATAATCTTATCCACCTCAAGCACCACCTCGGCACAACTCAAACACATTGGAGGAACCTTCCCACCTAACTCCACCTTTGACCTTAACTCCTCCCCCAAGTGAGCCCAGACGAGATCGAAGTTAGAAAACTCTCTAGGTCCCTCCACCTTGTTCTTCCACCTCGAGTTCTGACAAGAGACGCACCACCGCAGCTTCCGAGACGTGTCCATCGCCGTTGTAAAGAATTCTTGAAATATGTTTTATAAAATTTATCAGTAGAACCGATAAGCAAGACAGTCTTTCACAGACCCCTCAATAATGTAAAAAAACCAAGTGCCGGGTCCTTAGGATTTATCAGTTATCGTTGTTGCTTTCAATACATACTCCTAAAGACCCGACATAAACCAACTAAGGACCCGCCAGACTGAATAAACATTCTGCGAGATAATTTTGTTGTAAATTACAAACTTATTGATGAAATGAGTTTATTTTAAACTATTATCAATCAAATTTATAGATTGGTTATAAAATAGACTTATTTGGTTTACACCTGCCTCTAACTTTAATATTTTCAACATATTATTTTAAATATTAAAGCTTTAAAAGTTTGTTTTCGTCACGACTTCCATTACTTCCGTAGACCGTTGAAGCACATTCTGACAGTCCCGAATCGTTTCTTCGGCGACTCCCGTGACTCCAGCGACTTCAGCTCGGGATCTTTTCGACTCTTCAGCCTTTAAAACAACAAATCATCACAAAAACCAATTTAAAAAATAAATCTTTAATTTATTTTACCTGTGAAGCCATGTAAATCGCTGTTGCCGCCAAAGTCACAGGCGACCGCCCCGAAACCAAGTCCCGCTCAACGGCGACCTTTACAATCCCTCTCGCTACTTTTTGGACATCATGCGAAAGACTCAATTTCGAACAAAACCGAAACATCAAGTCCTCCGCCTTCGTGGTCTCCATGGGCGACGAAGACGAACAGAGATTCAATTCTAGGGCGCTTTTAATCACGTTGTAGCACCTTCCAATGTCTTTCTTCGAAACGGAGGAAACGCCACACATTTCTTTAAATGTCCGTGGAACGCCTTCTAGCCGACAGGCGGCGAACAAGGATGTCGCCGCGATCAAAGAGGTGGAGCGTCCTTTCAGGTACTTGCCTTCGTGAATCCTCTAAAAAGAAATCCAAAAATTAATNAAGAGGTGGAGCGTCCTTTCAGGTACTTGCCTTCGTGAATCCTCTAAAAAGAAATCCAAAAATTAATTTCTTAAAATTATTTTTTTTTAAATCTTGACCTTTGACCTCACCTTAAACAATTCGGAGGCCCTCTCAACGATCGCCGAGGTCGCGTTCAGCCTCTCTGCCATTTCCCGAATTTCGGTAAAACCATTCCGCAGGGCCCTGTCTCCACTTATCTGAGGTCCTCCTAAAGTCGTCAAGTCGCTTCCGTTAAGAAGTGGATTCATTGGTCCTCCAACTCGACTTCGTCCTCCAGATCCTCCATGGTCGTCGCTAAATGTGCGCCATTCCGCTCCGGGATCGATGACCCTTCAAAAACCAAGAAAAGTATGTTTTATTGAGCATTCTTCATTTATTAAGTTTTATTTATGTCAATGTCAAGTTGTCACCTGTCACCAACCACGAGTCTTGGAGTAGTGTTCGAGAAGCTTCTCCACCTCCATAGTTTTCTTGCAGACGAGACATTGAGGAGATTTGGAGGGTTTTCGAAAATGGGAGGGGAGGTGGTGCTGGAGACTACCACACGCGGAACACACGAGGTCACCCGCGGAGTGCTCCTCGACAAGTGGGGCGTCCGGGTGCTCCTCACACGAAACTCGGTCCATCGCCAAAAAATATCACTCAATTTATATCAGTCGATATGACGACACTTCAAAATAAGTCATAAAATCCTCGTCATTTTTGGAGATTATTGTAAGTTGTCCCCAGAATTAAAGGGACAGCAACGTGATCTGTGTTTGTGAGCATAAAAATGCTCAATCTGTGCCACTGTGAGCTGAGAACGTCATCATGACGTGTTTGTTGTGAATTTTGATAAAATGAATGAGAACTTGTTTATTTACGATTATGCGGGGCAAGGTGAAACACTGTCTCAACATGAACAAGTGATACTCGACTCTTGTCATTTTTTTGTATTTACATTTTATACGTATTTTTTTACTTTCTTTAAAACAGAAAAAAATACAAAAATTTCACTCAATTTTGGAAGTCGACAAACTCTTTTTTTTAAATTCACCGAAAAATATTATGCATATCGACACCTTAACTCAGAAGGGGGTGAAATGATATTCTACAAAAAACGAAGAGCCGACATCGGTTTTCAACGAAGGAAAACAGAAAAAATCATCTACATAAAACTGGAAATTTCTATAAAAATTCAACAACACTCCAAGCAATCAAAATGTGGCGAACAGGGATGGCGCCCCAAATGTGATGGATCATTCTATGTAATTTTTATATCATATGACTCTTTATAAAATAATCAAAAATTCTGTAATGTAAATGGTAAATGTAAATGTACCCCTGCTAAGTTAAGGTATCGATATCTGATTTATGAATTTCAATAAGGAAATCAGGAAATTAAATACATGTAAAAACAATGAAAATTGTCACAAATTATAAATTATTAGTATAAGTCTATTCATATCTTCCCAGCTTCTCTCTCCAACTCCGCCCTCGTCTTCCTCAGCGCCGTCCTCTCCCTCATTTCTCCTCCCGGCTTGAATCTCTCGCCCTTCCTCTCATGCGACTTTAGGTGCGTCATCAGCGTCACCCTTTGGCGGAACCTCTGCCCGCAAATGTCACAACCATGGGGCCTCTCCCCGGTATGCACAACTGCGTGGATCTTGAGCGTGTTCGCGTTCGCAAACGTCATCCCGCACTCATCGCAAACCGGGCGGACCTTCGGATGCGATGACCTCTGATGCATCAGGTGGGACCTGTGGTCATAAAAATCTTTCCCGCATCCTTCCACCTCACAAACGAACGGCTTCACGCCAGGCTCCTTCGGATGAACTCTGAGAATATGCGACTCCAGACTCTGCGGCTGCTTAAAAGTGGCGCCGCACTCGTGACAGGTGCGCTCCTTCTTGACATTCGGCTTCCG
>JAHZMW010000338.1:0-13614 GCA_027743745.1 Alloscopus bannaensis
TCTGATGTGGCCATCATCATAGAATGAAACCACACATGTGCTGTCACAGTGTCGTTACAGGTTTTGCTAGCTTTATACTACTTTGTCTGTTAGTGTCGTTTTTGAGAACGCATTTGAAAATAGAAGGCATTGATTTTTTATCAGTTCTTTTCTCCAATTTTTCCAATACATGCTGTGGGGAAGCCAAGTATAGTACTTTGTTGCGTACTTGAATATCGCGGGTTGTTTTCTATGTCACCTCAACTGACCACTCAGCGCAGACCATGCCGTGGCTTTGGCGTCTCCCGTTTCATACCATAATCGTGTGCTCGGCCAGCACACAAGGCAGACGACTCGGGGAGCTCGAGCGAGCAGCATGAACATTTTGTTTGTAGTCATTTGCTGATACTTTTGGTTTTGTTGTTACTAGCTTCTCAGTTCTCTCTCTCTTTGTAATACTCTTCATTTACTATCCTCAGAATAAATACACATTCCCTTTTCTTTAAATTAATATTATTAACGCTGTCAGTTGTGGATCTCCGTTCTCATATTATTGAGTAGGTTGTGCTTTCCATCTCATCAACCTAGGAACGGTCCCACAAAACTAGATGCGGGGTAAATCTTCCAATTAAAATCTGATGTGGCCATCATCATAGAATGAAACCACACATGTGCTGTCACAGTGTCGTTACAGGTTTTGCTAGCTTTATACTACTTTGTCTGTTAGTGTCGTTTTTGAGAACGCATTTGAAAAATAGAAGGCATTGATTTTTTTATCAGTTCTTTTCTCCAATTTTTCCAATACATGCTTCAAAACAGTTTGCTAAACCTGGTTTGCGGGGAGGATCTACTCTCAAAAATTCTGTTCCACTTATTCTAAAAAGACTTCCTTGTGCAAGAATAAGTATTTGGCAAAATGAATGCTTTCTCCTGAATACATTTGGTTCGCATACCCGATGCCACAAGTTGTAAAAGTGTTGCGTGAGCTTCTGTGACTTGTGCCATTTGTGGGTTTTATGACATTCAATATGCAGCAGACAGTGGATTGATTTATGGCTCATTTTTTTTAAAAAAAAAAGGTTAATAGAATATCGTTGCATTATGCATGGTGGATTGAGCTGAATGACATGCAAACTGGTATTCACTGTCATACTGACCGAGAATTGTTAGCAACAGGTACATAACAATGATTTTCATGATTTGTTTTACTTTTACTAACATTGTTCGCTCAACATTTAAAACTCTACACTACATACTTCAATACTATCATGTTTTATAGTTTACCCTTTGGAAGAATTCAAGGAGAATTCGAGGTATAAAATTCATCGAATTATGTACAATTAAACGTTTAGACACAGCGTTTAGGAGCGAATACCCGCGTTTGTTTGTTGATCGTACTATACCTATACTGCAGAATTTTGTAATGAATACATAAATTACTTCAATTTTTATTTTGCTAACTGTTATTTGTACTTTCGGCTCAGCTATACTCTTGCAACTCATGTTAATCTTTTCCTTTGTTTTGGTAGATTCGAAGACGGGACGATTTCTTTTCTTTCTATACTAGCATTGCGTAATGGATTCGATGCTGTCACACGGTTGTGTCGTTCAATGGATACGGTCCGGGAAAGAACATTTCGTCTTGCACAGTACGTCTCTATTTAGTTATACAATTAAACCTTTTCGGAAATCTTGCTTTTAAATATTTTAATCGGAGGGATTTTTCTCACATGCCGAAGTGGCCGTCATTTGGGCATTACTGGACTGCTGGGTTTCCTGTACTTCACATGTCGATTTTTATGCTTTTTCCAGATATTTCTACAGAAACCTGACGGCAATGTGCTACCAAAATGGGCAGCGAGTAGCACAGGTGTACTCGGACACAGAGTACACTTCCCCTAAAACTCAAGGACCCATCGTAACCTTTAATCTGCTTCGAAGCGATGGAAGCATTATAGGCTATTCAGAGGTAAGTAAGAATTTGTTGTCAACAGTACAAACTATTGTAGCGTAGCGTCGAGCGAAACACCATGCAAGAATGAATTTGATCACATTACGCTAAGTAGTTCCATTATCGCATCATGCAACCTCATACCTCACTATCAACCTGGACCGACGGTCTCATTTGGATTGGTGAAAATGCCCAACATGTAGTAAACTCCATTGCTCTATATCCGGGACCGATTAGTTTCCTTTTTACGATGGGATTTTCTGACGATGAGAGCAAACAGCATCATGGTCGTCGTGTGTAACGACGACGAGTCGAGTATAATTGAAACTGAGGCTTTTTTCTCAAACTCCGATGTGTAGGAGGTAAGAGACCGATAACGCTAGGGTATGTCATTACACATCAGAATCATCAGATGTTTCAAAAACTCTCTTTTTCAAAGAACTTATAAAAACGACAACGAGTCACTGGAGGAAATACTGGTAAACAGAGGTGCACCCCAGTTGAGTTATAAGAGTATCTAGGTATGTATTTTTATATCTTATAGGTGCATCTCCATATGTTTTGTGCTTCTACTGTATGATTCTAAACAATGAGTTACAAAATCGATACACATATCGAAACCTCCAACTCTATCCACAATTTTCCATTAACTGCATCTTACACTCTTTCATTTGATTGAGCAGTTTTCTTCCGCTCTCAATTCCAAAACGACTTGTTTCTTTGAAATGTTACGGTTGAATTAGAAAAACTATAGGAAAAATTATATTGCTACTTCAATTTTATTTTGGCGGAAGACAAGGTACACCTTGCTTCACATCATGTTCCGATCGATGTTATTGCAACAATTGACAGCGTTATTACAAGTGATAATGATATTGCATGTGCGATAAAGAAGTGAGGAAGTAACTAGAGGTTAATTTTTGTTAGCTTTCTTAATTTAATTAAAATTGAGGTGGATGTATTATTTATCCATTCTAATTTAAATATTTGTCTATTCAAATATAAAAATGTCTTTCGTGTTTCAAGCTGATGCACTCTGTCAGATTGCTGGGCGATTGCGTTTTGCATCTGTTCTTTGACCTGTTCTCAGTGAGTGAGTTCCGCTGGTGTACTAAACTAAACTAAAACTATTCGGAGTCCATTCCGTGACGATTTTGCCTAGTTTACATTGGGTTATCTGTATCAGCTACACCTTCATTAGTAAATACTATAACACCAAACGTTGGGTCAGGTTTCCATTCCTTGCGAAAATATTAGTTTGACATCGTATATATATTAGTAAATCTGTCTGTATTACAGTTCATGATTCGCACTAATATGGTTGGTTACTACATAGCCATATGATGACAAAATGAAGAAGTGGAGACTTTTCATGCGTTTTATAATTGACTAGTTACACCCAGGTTTGTCTGTATTTTTAAGAACATGTAAAGAACAGCACTTAACAAGTAGCTTGCAAAGTTCAAGCTACATAATACATTCAGACGTTTGTGATAAACAGATATACAAGGATAAGTTGACGGCTCAAGAACTTTCCAACTTACTCCAAGAAAATTTAGGGCATCTGCTTTGTGAGAGGGCTAAAGGGATCAGCAAATCCCAAATGAAGGGTTTGGTACAAAGCAAGTGAAAGTACAGTCGGGGACTAGCATTATTATGCCTCGTCGTCATTTCTCTAGACGCCCAGTAAGCAAGCATAAAATGATAAACTAGTCACTCGTTGCACGTTATCGTGAAAGACACAAAGTGAGAAAACTAAGGAGGAAAAATATGCACAAAGAGAATTGACTTCATAGGAGCAGCACTCTGCCATATTCCTTCCATATTTACGCAAATAAGCGAGAGCGACAGACAAAAGACAAACCATTGCACTCATACACCTAAAGGTATTCATAATGTATGTTAGAAAATTTAGTTCATTTGTGTACTTGTTTCTTCCTTAAAAAGAAATGTAATGCGTTTTGAGTTGGTGAAACATGAATTTCCTCTCGATTTTGTTTCAAGCAGAAAACAAATGCGCGCTTGTATATTGTGTTGAACCCTACTGAACGTATGTTCACAGGCTGTTTGGAGTGTGTAACAGGGCAGGGCACAAGTGCCATATAAATGCTGGTTGCGCTTCTACATCATTTGTGGAGCGATGTGTCTTTGTCCGTTGTAGTTGGCCAGAAGCTGTAGATGGTAAATGGTGGTGGTACAAGAATGCGCACATATAGATGCATAAGCTCGAGCTTTTTCGTCATATTCTTATCTTATTTTATAACGACCGTGTGGTGCGGTATACGAAGTACTTGATACACGAGAAGTTGAGCACGGAGCAGTTTCCCCTCAAGTTTCAGGAAAGACAATTATTTTACTTTGAGACGACAGGTAGACCAATTATTTTAATGGGATTGTAATGTACCACCAAAAGCAGTACTACTAGTATGGCAGTTGGTGGTGGTGCTAGTGGTGTGTGCCACGACATGATATTATATTGTGATCATGAGGAAGAGACTAAGGGGAAGTAGCAGCAAAGTCTAGAATCTTTGTGAGATGTTATAATATGGATTCGACGAGATATAAGGTTTCGTTGGGAAAACTTTATGTTTATGTATGTACATCATTGAAATCTTTTCCATCATGTGAACCGAATGGAACACTTAAAAGAGGCAGAGTGAAACTCAGAAAACTGCAATGAATATGGAAACGGTTGCATTGGACACTCTTTGTACTCGGAGGACTATTAAGAACTACCCTATTAAGAAGATCTCTCTCGTCTTTTGTTACTTTTTTTGCTACACATACGGATACCTGACGACACTCCTGCCTTTGTCAGACTCGAAAATAATGCTCGCTTTTCGTATATGATTTTTCCTCATGAGACTTGCAGAAAGAAGGAACCTTTAGTATGGCTTTACGGTCGAAAAGGAAGTGAGTGAACATGGACAGGCAACAAAAGCCAAAAATACCCGAAATGGAACAAGTTGTAGTTCTTTCTAATCATGTCGACGGTGTTGTGGTTTTATTTTCTGCTATTCTCTCTCATTCAGTTTTCAGAACCCAAGAGCCCAACCTACGTTTGTCTTCCGTATCAGTTGCTCTTCCTTTATTTTGACTAGCACAACCGAGAGAGGAAAGCGGAGGTACAGCAAAATCTTCAAATGCGAGCTACTAAACAAGCTCACAGTGTTTCACGTAAAAGAAACTGTTGGACTAAAAGGCATGGCTTACTTTTTCTTTTGCCCCTTCGTACTGAACATGAACATTAAGTTTCTAAATAATGGCCACTTCCAAGAGATTTTCAAACCCCTGCTCTTCTCTCCTAACTCTTTTCTCTCTGATCTGTCGTGCTATAAAGGTTTCTTCACCACTTGAAACAGAGAAAAAATGGCAGTAATGAATATCAAAGTGACCGTTTTTATGTATATTCTCTTTAGAATATAGGAAATCGTTTTTCTCGTGAATTGCAGTAAAATCAAAAACAAGGAGAGCTAAAATGTTGTAAAAATTGCTTTTCATTGTGTCTATTTACAAGTCGTAAGTCACCTGAGGAAGTAAAACCCTTATATATCTTCAAAGAGTTTGTCAGTAGTAATCCGGATGATGGCATGTGAAAAAGCAATGAGGCAAGTAGTGATTGTGTCATTCAGAATAACGTTCTCTACAGACAGTTAAAATATCCTTTACAGACACTCAGAAAAGTTTATGTTGGGCCGATAATGTGTTATGTACTTATATTGTAAGCACCTAATCACTGCAGTTAGATATTTTTTCAAAATCAACTAACATGAAATTACCGCATAAATCTTGCCGCAGAAGATACCAGTTGGTGTATACAGGAACAATATACAGAATGAATACGAGTATAACCAGTCAATTTAGCTGCTACTTATTCAATGTTGATATTTAAAGAAAATTATATGCAGTAATATCATATAAACAAATACGTATCGTATTATGAATTATATGTGTTGCGCTAAAGGTTTTACCTTGCAGCCCTAATCGTACGGCTTTGATGTGGCGAAAAACATGACGAAAGTGCTGCGTAGGTTTCAGTCGTATTGAAAGGCTTCCGAAATCTTCTTTCTCTTGCATTCCTGTGATTACATTATACAGGGATGGCTGTATAGTATAGTGATCACGATCACACACCTTTATTATTAATACATGCATGCTACTTCACGTGCTGACAAGCGGCAAGTAGGTATAAATACTATCACTTTACATGACAAGTGCATTTTTATTCATGTAGACTGTAAGAATAAGCGTGGGTATAGTAAACAATGAGTTTCTCAAAATGAATACTAAAGATTTTAAATTGATGTAATGAGCAAACACATTTTCTATTTTCATATGGAGTTTAGAATAAATTATATTTTGCGTTAAGATAATTTAATATAACATACGAGAATGTTACACGCGCCAGAGATTTAGAGTTGATAGTTCCAAATTACAATTACCTGCGTGCTCTGCAAGATTTCATGTGAAGGGCTTACGATGCAAAGCAAATAAAGTGTTGGTGACATAAGAATACTGCACATTGCAATTTTCCACAACGAATCCATCTTCTCCTTGGCCTGGATGAAGCCCAACACATACACTACGTCTTACATAAAACTTTCTCTTTATTCAATGAAAAACATTGTTTACCGTACACATTGTCCTCTAAACTCACATCACACCGTGTCCCCTTATTGTCCAGATTTTCCTAGTTAACGATCTAAACAAAATGACACTGATGGATGGATTTACTCTGGCCATCAAAATCATAATGGTGGTGGTGGCCATATAAAGTTTCCTAGGATTATTTCACTCTCTACAAGCGAGAACCGGTGTGACAGAGTGTTTTATGTACCATATTTTTATCATTTTTACGGAGGTAGCACATATCATATCTGGCTAATACTCAGCAGGTTGTAAAGGCATGTCATCGACGTGTAAAGATATTATTGTATAGTATAAACCGGTGACTGATATAAGAGCTTACAAATAGTCTTTGGTCTATACAATTTGTGAATGCATACCAGTATTTATATCACATTACATGTACTTTATACATTTTGTCTTTATATCTTCTAAAGTGCTGAGTGAGAGAGAAAAGAGTTGATGTGTCTATTTCATTGTTTCTTCAGTGTTAGCCACACGTATTTTTTATCACACGGTCTTTCCCTTCCTTTCTTTTCGTCTTCTTCTGCTCTAGTGACTTGGAATTCTGTATTTATCGTGTATTTATATACCCTTTACTCTGACAATGCTCGATTCCCTCCAATCCTCTTATATGCCTTGAATTAAAGCTGAAGCTCCCTTACATCAATGAGTACACAGTGGTGCCTATATACGAGCTCATTGATGTGTGCACTTTTTGTCTTTCCCATCTCCACTTCGATGTGCTCAGATATAGCGAACTTCACAAAGGTAGAAATGCGCAATTTAAGCTCATAGTGAGGCACACATTGCGTGTCGGTTGGTGCGAAGGTGATATATTGGAGGAAGGAGCAACGGAGAGTCTGTACTTGGATAGAATTAAATGATATATGGGGTTGCATTTAGTTTTCCCATAAAATTTTACAGCCACTTGCACATCCTCCTTCTTTAGGAAAANCGAAGGTGATATATTGGAGGAAGAAGCAACGGAGAGTCTGTACTTGGATAGAATTAAATGATATATGGGGTTGCATTTAGTTTTCCCATAAAATTTTACAGCCACTTGCACATCCTCCTTCTTTAGGAAAAGTGGGGTTGAGCAGGAGGAGGAAGTTGCACATTTTCGTGCTCCAAGTATTTTTCTCTCTTCCTTCTTTTAATATTACGCTTTTTACGATTGCTTGGACGCATGACTTTATGTTGTTCTAGTTGTGGCTGCGGAAAAAGTGAAAGAGGGAGAGAAAGTAGAAAAAATGATTTGGTCAGCTTCTTTTTATGTGTTCTAATATTTATGACTTTTTTCCTTAGAAGTATTAGAGTCACATCAGTTTACTTAGGGTGTCGCCCTGTTCAAGAATTTAAATGCTGGTATGCTTTTCAAGTGAGACTTTGTGTAAAAATGAAAAGTAAATACACAGTTCGTCGTATTTGTACACAGTTTTTGGCATATGTTATAATTATTTTATATACAAATATAGCAGAAGCTTTTTATATAAACTTGACAGATGGAGCAAATCGCATACCTGCATGACGTGCATCTACGATATGGATGTTTTTGCAATCCTGGGGCATGCAGACGACACTTGAACCAACAGTCTGAAGACATTCTTAAACACTACGAGGTAAGGAATATGAAACAAGGACTTGGGAACCTTATGTCAACTTCCGCAATAGTTTCAATTTTAGATAAATGAGTACATGTCGTGTTGCTTTTTGTTTAAAATGTAACACTAATTTCTACTATCGATCACGCCTTTCCTAGGCTGGCCACGTTTGCGGTGACTTGAACGATTTGATCGATGGACAACCAACCGGGGCAATTCGAGTGTCTATCGGCTACATGACATGTCGCGAGAACTTGGATTTTCTTCTCCGTCTCATTTATCGATGTTGGATCCAACCAGAAGTACGTCATTTATTTTTCCCTTTTCCAGGTTAGGTAGGATTGTGCATATAATGTGTCGTGCGTCATGTCATTCCATCCGTATTTTTTTGGTGAGATGAGCACGTGAGTGAGAGCGTGAGATAGTTACACGGAGATGTTGAAATTGATTGTATCACTCACATCAGTGTACGGAAATATTGAGAGAAGGACAAGAGACGTTAGAATCTCATCTTGTTCCCATTCCCCAATCTCACTCTCTCCTTCACTCAGCCTGATGATGAATTACTACGAAAAACAGTTTGAAAGCATTTACGAAATCTCACGCTCTCACTCAGAGGACCCCAGACGATTCGTATCCAATGTTGAGTCGTAGAGAGCAGAGCGAGGTGGTGCACACTTTCGCGGAAATTAACTCTTTCGCTGTGTTAACTTAATTATCTTATACAGAACTTTAGAGAGCGAAACGAAAATTTTCCAGTACCTCGACCAGACATCCTGTCAGTTGAATCAACAGTTGGAAAGAATTCACTCAAGGAAAGGAAACTTCTCCGGATATTTATCTACCCGATCAAGTCTTGTGCTCCATATGAGGTATGAGAAAAACATTTGGAACATTATCTTGTATGCTATTGAGAGATTCTGCGAACGTTATTCTACAAGTTAGCAGGTTGAATGATGGCATGCACCATATTGTAGCGTTTTACTGGTACAACGGGGTGATATGAATCATGCATCTGTGAATCTTTTGACATGCCCATTTTTAGTTGTCTAGTCATGACACAATGATCATAGTTGAATCTTGATGTTTGACATGTTCACCTGCATATTGGATTGTGTAGTATTGCTGGTCTGCAAAGAAAATGTATTAGTACACACTTTACTCATGTTTACCCATACAATTTGGAAGGATACGAGAAGCTTTCTCTTGCGCATAATGTCACTTTTTATGCAACGATGTATCTTGTGAGCCTAGGCATCGGTGAATTGGGGTGGTGGCTAGACTGCAAATCAGACGTAGTTGTTTTTGTATTTAAATCCGGCAGTGTAATAATTTGAATATGGGATGGTGCATTAGATACGTGCTAGGCTGATTATATACGTTGTCAATGAATTTGTTGTGCCTGGCTCACAGTTTATAAATAACTGGATCATGTCAGTGATTAGTAAGTGTGGGGAGTGAATGCAACCACCAGTACATTGATTTTTGGAAGTGCTCAGCGATATTTCCTTAACCACGACACGACGGTAGCATCTTAAATTGCGATGATTTTGGGTTGGTGATTGCTGTGGCTGTGATAGCACGATGTTTCTTTTTAGCAAAAACTGATTTTGTAATACAGGGGGTGATACCTGTAGAAGAAAGCTAAAGACAGCGCTCAACCAGCACGTCCAACGTATTTTATACACTAAATATATGTACTTATCCCGACGCTCCTTTACTTTCACATTTTTTCTATATTTTACTTTAATACTAGGTCCCAAAAACCTGGGCGATTGGACCGCGGGGGCTGTTGTACGACAGGGAATGGCTGATCGTGAATTCAGCAGGCGTACCATTGACTCAAAAAAGAGAACCGAGATTGTGTCAGCTCAAACCTAAGATTGATATTTCTAACAGAAAATTGGTTCTCTCCATCGAAGGTAATCACTTTCACTGCTTTTACCCTGCTACTTCTTTCATCGTACAATACAAACTTTTTCTATACACGTGAGTAAATACATATCGGCATTGTAGTCGAAACGAAGTTTTCTAGCGCATCTATAAATATACGTAGGTGCTAGAATATATATGTAGCTGAGAAAGGGACTGAAAAGTTCCCCATACACAATAACCGTATACATGAACAAGTACTCCAAAGTCTTTTCAAAGGACGTATACCCATTATGAACTTAATCCAATAGTGGTGGAGGTATCGTCTTTGTCTTCTCTCTCTCTCTTCATACACACACCTCAAGAATAGTAAAATATCCTGCATATTAGATGTAGTGTTTTTGTGCTTTTTAAGGGAGGAGGAAGAAATAATATACATATATTAGGTATATGTACTACAAAAAGTGTGGGTTGGAATATGGATGGATGCTGTTGCTTCTTTGACTCACACTTTACTCTCTTCTATTTTTTACCTTTTGCTTACACGCCATTCCTTCACCCTTGCACGCGTGGCGTTTATACTTGGTTGTTCGTGTGGCAAAGAGTTATTATTATGTTTTGTTATGTGGTAAAACTACTCAGCCGTTACAGAAACTGGGAGCAGAAGTGAAAGAGAGAAAGAGAGAGAGAGAGAGCGGAAGAAAAGTCAAAGGAGCAATTTAAAGAGTGTACCCAAATTTTTAGGTTGTATGCCACACAACCACATAGGTCTTCTCTACGAGTCTTAATACCAATTCCATTCTGCACTCAAACTGACTGCATTTTTTTCTTGGAAGATGCTCATGTTCGTGTGTGGTTGTATGAGGTGGCACGACGTGGTTTTCTTTTCTTTGCAGAAGAAATAGCCTGAGCAAAAAATATCATTTCGGCTTGGGGAGAAAGTGTGAGAGTGCTACAATAAATGAGACGTGAACTACATACGCCTAGAGTGAAAGAAAAACAATAAATAACTTAGGGATGATGAAGTAGCTAAAAATCGTCTAATCGTGTGTTTCACAGCAGTGTAATATGCCCACAGAGATGAAATTGGCAGTAAGCATGTGAAGGAAAGTTGGACAATGAAAGCAGTGCGAGTACTGGTTAGAGAAATGAGACAACGAAAGAGAAATGATTAGTTCATACTTCAATATGTTGCTGCAGTAGATTGCTTTGCTCTGCATCAGCGTAGGTAATCACAAAGTCAAAAGTGTGCTTCGAAATATGATAGGAGATAACTGATTTTTGCTTTGTAATTTAATTTTACGCAACACTAGCACCAGCAATGGTTCAACCAGACAACCAACCTGGCATTGAAGTAAACGAGGATTATGGATTATGTATTAGTATATACATGCATATACAACCGTGCTATTCAACATTTCTGATGTTTAATAATTGCGTCAAACAATCCTTGCTTTGCTCAGTTGGAAGATACATGCTAATAAATGAATTTGTGGTATGAGTAATAATATACGTAGTAATATTATGTAGGCTTAAATCTTTTAATTCCACAAATCTCTATAATATTTTGCTTGCACGTTTAGGAGAACAGAGAGAAAGGATGACGAACAGGAATAAATCGTTTAGAAATCTCATTTTGAGACTCCGCCATAATATTATACCAGTCTTAGCTCTGCTCACTTGACTTTTCACACCAACATGCCGCAATCTCAACTAGAGAGATGATCATAATCCATGTAATTGACGAAAATATCTTCTTGAGCCAGTTTGTATATAATTTTAAAGTAATTTCTTATCGCAACCGTTCTTGACTTCCTTATTCTAAGGTAATTATGTTAGCTCTTGCAGGGTTGCGGTATATCGCCAAGTGTGTGATTTTCCTAGAGAGGAGTGTGTCTCTTCGTAGGTTTGTGACATGACTTTGTTACTTTGTAATAGGTTTTCCTGACGTGAGCATTCCTTTGGAGATCAGTCAGCTTCAACGCGCACATAACACCCTGAAAGCGGAACTACTGTGTACATCAAAGGTAAATGGCAAGAAAGGAGACGAGGGTTATGTACTGTCAGCGAGAACACTGCGCACGTTTATAAACACACCGTCAACCATACTACACATAACACACTTTGGGAAAATTTCAGTTGAGTTCCCTCTTTGAAGGTGGTATAGTGGTGAGGTGATGCATTGCTGACGGTACATTATTCTTACTCATTTACTTGAACGAGTATAATCAGCGTGTGTACATATACATACGTTATATACTGAATTTATCAGCATGTAGCCACAATGCAATGGAAACGGTGTATACGATTTCTAGACGAGCTCATCGTTTCGACAACAAAGTTTTGTTTTGTAATTCAACCTTATTTCATTGTGATCACCGAGATCATTCTTCTTACCCAGTCAGTGCTATTATAAGCCTGCAGCCGTAATAGTTGTATTGAGCGAATCCAAAGAATACGAAGAAACGTGGCTTTTGTTGGCTTTCGTCAACAAAAACAGTTTACTGTCACTTGGTATACAAGTTAACATCCCCATAAAATTTAGCGTTGTAAATCCTTTTCGTGTTTCATTTTCCGACAAATTCGATTGAAAGTATTTGCTTCAAAAAAGGGAGTGGAAATTCAAATCAAATGAAAATGAGTATGATGCTTATGCTAACGAGTAGCTAACCATAAGATTTTTGGTTATTTTACTTATATGTAGGAAAGTAGCTATAATAAATACGGTTATCTTGATTCTTGCCGAGCATGAAAATGGCAGCTTTTTTACACAAATCATTTTAACGCGGCCTGTTTATTTCAACAAAATTGAAATTGAAACTTGAATAAATTCGTAGATGCTTAATTTCTCCTGCAAATAATTTATTATATAAATTAGTCCCGCGCCCTGTTTTCTCATTTTGTCATCGCTGCGTATGCAATTATTATTCAAGATCTGTTTTCCCAAATTTCAACTCCCTTTCATGTAATAGATGGAAATAAATTCAATTTTACTGGAGCCACCAGAATGGGAGGATATATGCCAGACGAGCTTGGGTTGGAAATAGAACTTGTCTCCCACTTTTACTAATGATGATGGTGGTGGCAGTATAGGAGAGGACAGTTGGTTGAAACGCCTGCTGGAAATCTCTAATTTCTTGACATTGAGTGACATTAACCGAATTCTGGTGGTCAATTGTCATTCCGAGCAGGTTGAGTCTGTAAATTTAATTTCACTTTTTTCTCTTTTCTTCCCCTTTCACTTTTTGCAGGTATGCGGGGACACCGTGACTGGCCTGGACTGTGGACCCGAAGTAAACAATTGGTTGTCGGATGTGATGGGGCGGCCTGGGCTTAAATTGATAAGGATGTCTCCAGACCACCAACGAAAACCAAGTTAGTTTTCATATACTACACATTGATTGTTCCCGCAGATATTTTGTGTTGCTCTGAATCAGCTGCGGTTACTGACTATGCGGTTGAATGGACTATGTGTTCCCATATTCGAAGAATAGAGATATTGTAGTCTAAAACTCACCGTTATAAGAGAAGATTTATTTTTTTAAATGGGCCACACATTGCTTAATGTAAAAATGTAATATT
>JAHZMW010000339.1:0-18208 GCA_027743745.1 Alloscopus bannaensis
CAGTAGACTGAAAGGAACTTTCTGGTTGCCGCAAAACAATCGGTACGGAAGACGGTAGCGCTCCCATGCTCTGGTCCTGCAAAAATTGATAAAAATTAATTTCTCGACGAGTAACTCTGCAGACAAGAGACAAGCTCCGTAAGAAATAAGAAGTTTACGATTAGTTAGCTCATGTACATTTTGGGAATTTGAAGGAGTCATATATTTGTACAATCCGGCTGGATCATCTTTAGATAGCTCTGAAACACCTCCAGGGGCCCCACTTCTTTGTCCATGTGGTTGGCTCAGTAGCGGTACCCTTGGACTGGGACCAGAAGGTTTGGACATTCTTCTTTTTGCATTTGGACCTGTGTAGTGTGGAATAGAAACCGTGAAGAATAAAACTTGACAAATATAGTATAATTGTTGTAACACTCTGAAAGTAGATTCGGCAAACTAATAAACACATACTTTGCTGCACTAGCTTAGATGCCGTTATGCAGCTGGACGAGGAGACAGATGATGGGGTTGATGTTGGATCTGGCCGATAGTAGGCTTTTCGCTTGCTAGAGGACTTGTTGGAAGGAATAAATTTTGGACCATCAAACCCATAGTCATAGGTAGTTGCTGATGGCTTGGAGTATCCTTCTCGTTTTATTGAATTTGTTCCATCGTTACTAACATCGAGAAACCTTTCAGGGCTTTCCGTTTTAAAAGCAAAGTCTTCACGGACGTTTCCCATATCCATTCCTACCGAACTTGCACTTCGTTTTCTACTGCGGGGATTTGACTGGTATTTTCTCGGTATTGCATCTGCTCCGTGTGACTTTGAGAATGAAGACTTCATGGAAATATTTGCAGCAATTGTGGCTGATGACTGATTGTGTTTGGAATGCAAATTAACAAAGTAGGCTATCTCATCCATTACTGATTTGTCAATGTAAGATTGAGTAACCAACAACTTCTCTCGATGTGCCCGTGCAACATACAAATTTTCGTTCCCGGAACCAACCACGACTAACGACGTTTCACAAGCTAATCGTCTTCTGAATAACTCAATGTCCGTAATACTAAAACAAATAAAAATCACTAGCTGTAAATTTCATTCCTACAGGACCGCATGACGACGTCATATTAGTATTATGTTTTATAGTTCATTTAGAAAGTGACAATTTAAACATACCTGTTGTTAGAGGCTAGGCCCCCAATCACAAACAACAATGGGTGTTTAATTCCAGAAAACACTCTTACGAGATTACTCATGAATTCCTTTCACGCTATGCAGTGGAAAACCCAAGGCAATAATTCCCTCTATTGGTCCAACTGTAATTGACAATCTGGCTGCTAATATAGAACCTGAACCCCAACCTACAATGTAAAGTGGTCGCTCGGGGAAAGTTTGTCGAATTTTCTTTATCTTGTCCTTTGCTCGTAGCATTATTTGTTCTATGTAGCTGTAAACTGACGTTGATTGAAGTGAATCCAACGAAGGGCACGATACCGTTACTATCTGCAATAAATAATAACGTCCACCCGATTTATTAATAAACCAACAACTCATATTTCCGATGAATATTTGTTTAGTGTACAAGTTCATACCTTCCCCACTCGACGGAACATATCCCTGTACTGCTTTAGCCGCCGATTTAAAGAAAACTTGGGAAACGAGGAACATGGAACAACCATTAAAAAATGTAAAGTGGTCGCTCGGGGAAAGTTTGTCGAATTTTCTTTATCTTGTCCTTTGCTCGTAGCATTATTTGTTCTATGTAGCTGTAAACTGATGTTGATTGAAGTGAATCCAACGAAGGGCACGATACCGTTACTATCTGCAATAAATAATAACGTCCGCCCGATTTCTTAATAAACCAACATCTCATACTTCAGATGAATATTTATTTAGTGCACAAGTTCATACCTTCCCCACTCGACGGAACATATCCCTGTACTGCTTTAGCCGCCGATTTAAAGAAAACTTGGGAAACGAGGAACATGGAACAACCATTAAAAAGACAGGGTCTGCAGCTAGCTTTTTCAAACGATTCAGCAACACCGGTGAAAATGGATCCCACTGTCGACTTAACAACTCCTTTAGCGCCTCAGCATGCTTTGCCGAGTGTAGTTTCTGAATAACTTCTTTCATCTGAGGTACAACAGTTCTTTCAGGCAAGAAGATGTCTGTGTCTTTTGTACATGATAAGGAGGACTGCAATATCTTCGGATCGCTTTCACTGCAGGTTCCTGTTTCAGCTTGAAAACATTCGACCTCAACCTCGTGTCCATCCATGTTTTCAGTTTCCTCATTTGATCCTAGGTACGGTGTCAACAAATTTACCAGTTCATCGTGATGACTTGCTTGTTGTTGCAAAGGCATACTAACTGTTAGTGATACCATTCGACGGACCAGATGCGGACATTGTGCTTTAAGTGTCTAAAAACAACAAACAAGCATTTCAGCAAAAGTCAACGACGCTATTCACTTTAGCTTTAGAAACGACAATTACACGTTTGCAACGATAATGCAATAATACAACTTACCTGTAAAACATCTAGATACATGGCCATGTAGGAGAAGTTTAGAAATTCCGTTAACACTCCATGTAACCATTGAGTCAGCTTAGAATCCCACAAGTATTCACCAAAAATTCTACGAATTCGACTAGCAGCGCGATCAATTGACCCCCGCCTAAGAATGGGCTCTGAATCCCCTGAATGCTGATACGCTAAACGTGCAAGCCTCTCTGCATGAAGAACACCGATCACCTTGTCGTACAGGTTCATCTGTATCTTCGTCCAGCCAGTTCTACCAGAAATCAATTAAACCCAGTATGTCCACTTCGTCTCCAAAATTTAAAATAGTATAACCAACATAATATAAACCATGACGTGTATAGAAAATACTTTTAAAAATTTCACCTTGTAATCTTTGTTTCCCAGTCATCTCCCGTATCAATACTACTTCTTGCAAATTCGACGTACTTTTCGCATTCACTCATCACCTCTAGAGCTTTGTCGACGTCATAAGGGACACGCCGGTCAGGTTCAACTGTGTCAACATCTATCTCAATATCGCTTTCCTCTCTAAACTCGGAAGTACTGCGTTGATGCCCAATTCGAATAGCATTCGTTTGGCCAATGACAGGAGAAGCATCGCCGCGTCTAATTTATGGATAACAACATAAACAGTAATCAGCAAAATATGATTGCAAATCATTGAAGTGAAAAAGCGTAATTAGTACTTTAACAGATTCTCCAGTCTGGAAGAAGGAGGAGGCGTGGAAGGCAAAGTAAGCTGTCCTCTAGACCTTGATAAACCTGGCGAAAAACCGGGTGGTAGACCAATTGGTGACCTGGTTCCTGATTCCAGAACGCCTAACTGCGGTGGAAGAATGGCTTTCGCACCATTCTTAGGTCCTAAAATATATCGAATCATCTGATGGTTGCTACCAATCGCTGGGATGGGATCAGGAGGAATGCAGTAACTGTGGTCCGTCAAGATGTACTCGAGGACTTGTTTCATCTGTTAATTCAGCAATGATAGTTGTAAAACTAATTGCTTGAGTGAGTGATACTTGAAGTGATATATGTATTGAACAAAATGTACAACTTTTTGTCGTATGTATGTAAATTAACTACTTTAGAAAATCTGTTGTTACCGTTAAATGAGGTCCTACTAATATTTTCTTATCGAACATGGTAGGACCTAAACTACTTCCTGCTGCTGACTTCTTAGCTTTCGTCATGGATGTTCTCTTCGTTATTTTAGAATGCGCTGGGGATTTTTTACTCTTAGAGGGTTTGAGAGGCGATGAATCCTGAGTCGGTGTATCATCTGCCTTATTCATCATCAGGAGTTCTTTCTTGCTTTTACGTCCTCTCTTTTTGGGTGGAGGCTTTTCATCTTTTTCACCGGCACGTCTTTTGTTGTAGGAACGTTTCACTCTTGGCTTATCCTCAGTGTTACCGGTGGTATGCTTTCTTTTATGAGCAACATCCAGCTTTTCAAAGGGCACAGGACGACCAGGGGAAACTGACGCTGTAGAAGGTTGCTCCATATTTGTTGATTCTAACTCACTGTGCTTAGCTAAATCCAGTGAATCCTTCATAGTTTCTGCGCAATTGTTGATTTTCAAAGACCCTATTTTAGAACTACAATTTGTATAAACAGAATCCCCATTCTGAAAAAAACAACAAACTCTTGTCAGAACGCTTCAAATATACATGAAAAATGTAAAACTACACAAGCATGTAAGCATTAACAATGGAAAAATGATAATACCTTATCTTGTTCAACTGTAGCAACAACTCCATCTCCATCCCTGGAAGGGACTGGAGGGCGAGGAGTTACAAACTGGAAGAAAACTATTTTGAAGCCTGGCCCTAATAATGAAAACAACAGAGAACACGTTATTAGCAAATGGAATCACGTTTCTTAACCCCAGGAACTAAAACTTCGTTCGAACTCGACTAATCCTTCATCAAACTCAATTTTTCTCACTTCATACAGCATTAAAATATAAGCATGACGGCATATCCAAAGTACATAATTGACGATGGTAATGTTAACTTCTAAAGTTAATGTTGGTGACAGACAAAGACACTCTTGTTCTCCAACTGTTATTATTAGTGCACCTAACAATTGAGAACAATATTTATTTATACTACCCAGCACCCTAAAAGTTGGCAAGTTTTGAATAATAACAATCTCACGCTCATGTCGCAAGTGTTACCCAACTACTGTATTGCACAGAGAAATAACAAACAACCAAACAAACAAGTTATCGATAGCAGAACAGGGAACACGAACAACGGACAGACATTGTAATGTACGTAATTGTTTTCATTGTAAGCTAAAAGAACAAAAACCAATAAATATACAAGCAATATAAATAATAAAATGTAAAATAAATGGTGTTTAGTCTCATGGAATGAAAAGCAAGTCACACAGTTCACAACAGTACTTACAGTAAACCGATAAAAATATGTCCGCATGAAGAAGCGGACAATACAGGGACCAAAACCGTGAAACTTGACCTCCTACTTCAAAACAACAACTGGTTTCGGGGAGAAGTCTCTAGACTGTAACTGGCTGGTGCTAATAGACTGACAGTTACAGCTGTTGATTAGTGGTTTGACTGTTGTTATCTCTTGTAAATTAACCTGTAAGCAGCATGTAAAGTCTCAAGTGACCGATGACGTCACATATATCAAAATACATCGAAAGATTATTCTACTTGTACAAAAGTGATAATTATTGGATTAGAAACCAAACCAAAATGTAGCAGTAGGAAAGCAATTAAACGACAGAGAGGTACCACCTCCACACGAGGAAAAGTTTGTAGTTATAAACCTAAAGAAAAAGAACAGGCAAGCGTAAAACAATTTTAAACAGCAGCAGAAATAATAAAATAAATACACGCATATAAATACGATGCACTAATAAGCCAAACATTTTTTTAAAAAACACAAGAAGAAAGAGCAAAGGAGCCTGAGTGGTGTTTATTTGTCATTTCATTATAAATCAGAAAATTGATAACTCGCTGATTAGCTATTTCACAGTTTTCACTGACACTGAAGTCACAATTCCACAGACTCAGCAACAGATCTTTACAAAAACTTTGAGCTTAAAATAATATTCGCATTAACGATAATTCGTATTTACACTTCAAAAATGACAATTTACTTACCAGCGTTCTTCCTTCCGCCCGCGCGACGTGAAGCATTCAAACGTAATTTTACACACAAAATGGGAGTGACAGTGAAGTTTTCTAAACGGTTAAATTGAAGATACTCCACTCCAATCTTTTTTTCCAGCTCCTGGAAGTACCTGCAGGTACATAATGAGTTTGACAATAAAATGGTCAATGCGCTTTTTACATTCTCACTATCAACATCCACTGACTCTGAGGTGTAAATAGTTAGATAGCTTACAATAATTTGATGCGGGAAGTGTCACGGGCTGCTGAAACTTAAAATGGTAATTAACAATCACCTAATTTCTAATTTTTCATTTTGAAGGCTAAACAATTTGTCAACAAACATTGATACTGACTGACTAAACTAAATCAGCAAAATCAGCCGAAACATGAAATCGACGATTACGCATCCACAAAATCAATGGAAGAAGGAACAAAACAGAAATCTCCAAACTAAAAGTTGAATTCAATCTTTGTGGCAGCTCTGCCCATCTTTGTATAAAGGACGCGTGGGGCGAAGTGAATTATTCTCAACAAGTAGCCTGTAAACTCGCATTCGCGAGCTATCGGTGGAGAATTACATTAGCTATAAGGTTTGAATAGGAGAACTACGCAACATTTACTAATTCTAAACACAAACGTGCACTGAGTAAATGCACAGATAGCAAAAAAACGTGAAAAAAGCACTTTCACATACCCAGCTAATGATTGAGGCACGGGCTCTCAAATTATATTCTTAAGGATACGTCGTCCCTAATGCTAGTGCAAAAATGCCTTTTTTGCACCTCATCACTCGTGTAAACGTGATCCTGATCGTGAGAACGAAATGATTAACATTTCTCTGAATCTGAACTGAACAAAATTACAATAATTACGTAATTATTACACATAATTATTGCGTGAAACTCGCAAAATGGAAATTGAAAATTAAGGTCGATCAACCGGGTTAATAACAAATTCATCAAAATCAGCATTCATAAACAAACGTGCGAGCCACAAGACATTCAATCAAAACAATCCACAATTTCTGAGAACATTATAAAATCAATTATTTTACAAGTGACGAACGACAAAGTTACCAGAGACGCTGAAATTCGGATGCAGGCAAGTCTCTGACAGAAATGCGAACATGAAGCCGAGAAAGAATCAAGTTCATACATACCAACTACCATACAAGAATTAGAAGAAAGCAGACTGGATTTAGGAGAGAAACATGAATTCAGGATACATCAACTCTATAAGAAAACTTGGAATTTTACACTTTTCACTCCGAAAACCTCTTCTTTTCTACGCATCTTTCTTCGTCCGTCCTCATCATTGTTACACACGACGACTTGGAGTCTTTACAATTCGCATCTCTCTCACGCGTCTCATTCGCTCGATGTTTCTCCTCGTACATTTTGCCACTAATCCCATTGCTTTTGAATGCGAGGACTGCGTGAACTTTTGAATGTACATTTCACTTGCTCCACATTCTACACACACATCTAATCTCCCTAATTCATTTTACCTACCTGTACCTACACACTTGAAGAGTCGAACAGTAGATTTTGTGAGGTTTGTTGCTGAGCAGAGGAAAATGATATAGAATTTTGGTGATCTGACGAAGAGAGAGCTGCGAACTCGTTGAAAGGAGTTTTGCGATTAACTTTTTTTAACAAAAGTACTCTTGGCTGCTGTGTGGATGTATGTAGTTTGGTGCTTGAGTGCGCGAGAGAAGAACAGGAGGCAAGTTGGAGTGAATGGAAGAAAGAGCACTAAAAGTAAGGCTAACAGCTTTTACAATTGTCAATATTTATACGCTTCTGCTTCGCTCTTGGAAAGACGTTTGAGCGACTAGTTAATGAGATTTGCGTTTTCTATTTACAGAGGCTTCGATTACAAAACTAGAGAGTGGGAGAAAATATCAACAGATTGTGAGCGTTTTGCGAAAAACTTCCTGTGACATCCGTTCGTCATCATGGCTGACAAGGAGGATTTAGAGAAAACAATCGCGGAGGACTTGGTCGTCACCAAGTACAAGATGGCTGCGGAGATCACGAACAGTAAGTTCCTTCCCTTGGTGAGGTACCAGTGGGGAAAGTTTGTAGCATTGGGAAATTTTCATTTGATAGGATTTATGTACTGGCAGAAGTGACCTTTGGGTTGCTGTCTGAAGACTGAAAGATATGTCAACTGAAAATGTTGGCGTCTCGGAGTGGAGGTCGTAATTACTATTGTGGCGTCACGTGTAGAGTTTTCCATATGGAGAAGGATTATTTCAGACATGTAGTAATGCTGGTTAGGACGGATTGAAATTGATGATTTATATTCATGTCGTTTGTATTGCTCATCATGTGTATGCCTGTTGTAGCACATAATTACTTTGATAACTACGTCGACCTTTAAACCGATGTGCATATGGTAGTACATGTTTAAAAAGGTGCAGGTCATGCTGCAATGCAAGCTGCATTGATAATGATATTTTTTGGTTGATAGGAGTTGTAGTTGTGAATCAACAGGGTTTTGACTGACAATATTATGTACACAAGGTAGATACACAAACTAGATTGATATCTAATTACATACATTTATTGAGGCTAAGATTCAGGAACAACGGAAATAAGTATCCAATCGATTGCCGACAAGTGAATTGTTACATTAGGTTGTCAATTTTATGAAATTTGTTTTTGGACGGCATAGTACAAACATAACGATTCTTTATTCGTATTAGCAATTCTCATTTGCACCGTGTTTAGTGCACAACCTTTAATGCTTGGACTGATGAGTCATGGCTCTCGCGTTTCTTTCTCTCATTTTCAGAGGCTTTAAAGGTTGTGGTTGAGAAGTGTGTACCGGGAGCATCTGTAAGGGAGATATGCATTGCAGCGGACAAAATCTTGATGGAAGAAACTGGCAAGCAATTCAAGAAAGAAAAGGAATTAAAGAAGGGTATTGGATTATTTGTTATAGAACGTATTTGATTTTCGACAAGGCGTATTGGGTTTCTAACTGGAGTGATATTTAATTGATAACAGGAATTGCTTTTCCAACCTGTATATCGGTGAATAATTGTATCTGCCATTTTTCTCCATTGAATACGGAGCCGGACTATGTACTCAAAGACGAGGATATTTGTAAGATGTAAGCATAAATTCAATTATTGTTGCATATTTTACTACGAGTAATACCCTTACTTGGCCTAAATGAACAAGATAACCGTGTACACATTCATCTTTTTTATTCATTACAACAAGTCGATTTTTATATTTTATTTTAGCGATATGGGTTGCCACATAGATGGGTTTATAGCTGTCGTAGCTCATACCGTAGTGGTAGCTCCTAATGGCAAGATTACTGGACGTAAAGCCGATGTTTGTTTAGCTGCTCATTATGCTTCGGAAGCAGCTTTGAGGCTAGTTAAACCTGGGAATGAGGTAAACAAGATAAACTGTTTTTTGTCACTGTCGTCAGTCGTCTGCATGTAGCAATTAAGTGAAAAAGCAGTAACTGTAGACTTACAATTAGAACTGATTTTAACCAAAATGTGTTTTATTACAGTCCGACGCAGGTAAACATTTTTTGCATTGTTTTCCTTTGGATCTCTGATGGTGGATTGTGATGAATTTTACCAGGTGGACAAACTAATAATTACTATTGATTACGTTACTTTGATATAGGGTAGAGAGCTGGACACCCGCGTTTCTGTGTACAAACGAACTGAAGATCAGTACATGCTTAAACTTAAGGCTTCCAGGGCTTTCTTCAGTGAGGTTAGTTAGTATGGGCTAAATTGCCACATTTTGAAATAAACTTTCACTTTACTTTTATGGCGTTTATAACAATTTCCTTAATTTTAGGTGCAAAGTAAACATGGAATGATGGCTTTCAATTTGAGAGATTTTGAGGATGAGAAGAAAGCCAAAATGGGAGTTGTAGAATGTGTCAAAAACAAGCTTATTGAACCGTATCAGGTTCTTTATGAAAAACCAGGTACAATTGGATTTTTAGAAATAAATATTAAATTATGAGGATTGTTTTACATTGTGCATTCATAAATGATTACATACTTTCTGGTTTGAAAATGGATGTATTTACAGGGGAAATTGTAGCTCAGTTCAAGTTCACGGTATTGTTGATGCCCGCCGGATCCCATAAAATCACTGGACTGCCTTTTGACCCAACTTTGTTTGAATCGGAAAACAAAATCGAAGACGAAGATCTTAAGGTACGTACGGCTGTTGTAGTTGAACTCTATTGTAAATGAGTGTAGCATAAGTAAAAGCATACATGTTCAAATGAAACATCACAAAATGGTGTTGGTTTGATTAATCTGTAGAAGTTACTAGCATCTGGAGTTAACCCAAGTAAGAAGAAGAAGAAAAATAAGGCAGCAGCAGCGGCGGGGTCTGGGGACGCTAAGGCGAAACCTGCTGTAGGTCAAAATGGCGAAAATGAGTGTTGATCCTCTCTTCACATCTTTGGTGGGTTTGTGTATTCTGGTTTGTTTGAACAGAATTCTCTAAATCGTAACTACCAAAAGTCGCAACAATAATTACTATACTTGAATTGACCTAATAAAATTACAGAGAATTTTCATTTCTTGTCTCCGTACTCATTTGTGAATACCCGGTAAACAATCATTAAATTCCTTTATGTGGGAATTTACAATTGTTAAGTGTTTAAATATGCGAAATTGTTAGGAGCCAAACTATTCGTGATTGAATGTCAGGCAAAATTAGGAAAGCAGATACACCTTTCAGAGTACTTATACCGTTGTGTTACGGTATCTTTCTTGTGATTAGGATACTACCAAAACCACAACCCGGTTTTAACAGATTTCTGTTTAAAATATAGGGTGAATTGTGTGTTGCATAGTTTGGAGTTTATTGTATCGTATCAACTTAAGATTTTGCTACTAGACATATAAATGTCCACCATATTCATTACAATATATCAATTCATTATTAAACTTTTTGTATTCCATATGTGTTTGACTGCAACTGTGTAGTCGTGGTCGTATGGTTTTATAAATTGTGAATTTGTGAAGAATCCATTTCAGTATCCGAAACCTGGTAGAGATATTAGATATGTTTTTGTACTGCACTGCAAATCTGATTTTGGCGTTTGGAACTACATACGTATAGCACCAAGCAGCTAATATTTGTTTTTATGTCAGCAGAATTTAGTATAAGATGCACGTAAAATACAACACTTGAAGCATTTTGATAACTATAAAATTAGAGAATGAAGGTGTGTCTGCTATTCTGTAGTAAAAGTTTGTTGCGAGATACAAATGCGGTGGAATAACATGATATGAAATGAATATTCAGACATGTTAAGGATAAGAAGAAAATAAAACCTTTTTTAGACACCGCACTTCAATTGGAGACAGTGTTAATTGAAAATGAATGGATTTGTTTGTGTTCACGTCTACAATTTTATTCATAAATATTTACTGCACATTTTAAAGTAATAGAGCAACTCTACTACCAGAGAAGGTTCAAGAAGAAAATCTTTACCGTGTCTTCGTTCAAGACCCAATAACGATAAGTTTTGGAAAGTGGGTAGTAACTCTGCTAGGTTTTGTAAGGGGCAAGGGTGCGAAGACAGATAAAGACAGTTTTAATTGCTTGCTTTCATATAGGCCAACTTCTGATTTATTTAGCCTTCGGACTATCTGGTTTTGTCTCCGATTGAGGTTGCGTATTGGATGCTAGTTCGGTCAGTTTCTTCCACCCTTCCGCTCCCCATCTTTGCATCGTTTCTGGCGAATCTGCAATCGCTTCGACTGTCCAGGTGACCCCCTTATTCCACGCAGGCTTAATGATCCCATCGATTGGACTTCCAATTACGGACAGGTCATAATCCAACCATTCTTTGCGGAAATTTGATACTGCCTTTACCGAAAACCAAACTTCAAATAAGAACAATATCTTCCAGCAGCATTTTCCTTATAAATGTGATTAATTTGAGCGAGTAAATGTTTTACATTACACTCTATTCTATTTAACCACATTTGCTACAGTTAGTAAATTCGTGTGTATGTGATTCTGCAACTGTAACTCACTTCTGAATATGGTTTAACACTCGAACTAGCCGAAGATGAAATGTATTCAACCCATTTCTTTACATCTGCGTTTGAGTCGTATACGACTTGAACTTCTTTCTTGAGTTTATCGTAGTTTTCAATCGTCTCATCAGTTCCTTTCCACAAACCAGCTTCGTAGTACAGGTACATCGTACCGCCTGCTAGGCCAGCTTTGGTGGACACCCTAAAAGTTTTATATACAGAATGAGACTAGCACATATCAATTAAAACATGGATTAATTGGGCTGGGTCACCTTACCGTATCAAACTTCCTATCTTCCGTAAAGCCATTGGAGACGGGTGATTGTACTTGTACAGACGGGACCTGCTGGATTCTCTCAAGACCTAAAACGATGAAGCCAAAAATACATAAATACGTATATGCACCAGACAAGGCACGCACCGGTACGGTGCATCAGTAATTGACCTCTGATAAGCAATGTTCGTATTTTACCTGAAAGGAGACCGGAACTAGATAATTTAGAATGTAGACCAAAACTCACTCCAATAGATGACAGATGGACTCTCACGGCTTTCCCCAACTGCAACCAATTTTAGACGCAAATGTTTGGGTTGTAGTAATTTAAATTAGACTTAATTACTGTATTCACTTATCAAAAGAGTGGACTATGTGATTTTGAAGAAGATTCCTGTTATTCTTTTCAGCCTGGGGTTTGTGTTTAACTAAACGTATTATTTAGTAACTACATATTGATGTAGGTAATAATATTTATTTACTTTCTCTTTCCACTTCAAACGGCAGCTCACAAGCACATCTGAAGAAGTCAAGAGCACAGCGGTTCTCCTCACAGCTGATGATAGGCGGGGAGCCGAGAGATCCAAAAGGATTTATCACATGTTGACGTGCTTTCACCAACAACCACACACATTCTTTCTTGCGAGTTGCAACTTTCTTCGGCTATCTTTTTCGTCAAACTTTAGCACAATTGAAAGTGATACAATTAACAACGATGGCCGACGATGACGGCGACAGCATTGTTAAGTTGTGCAAACAAGGAATGGTACACAAACTCCCATTTCTTCTGGAGGAAAGGGATGATGCGTTTTTACTAGAATTTTTTCAAGATCCTTCGACAGCATCCCCGTTGAAGGACAGCAGTCAAAGTGAAAGTTTCGGGGAAAGTTTGAGTTCAGTGTCTCATCGTTCTTTTCCATTGCCATTGTTCCAGAGAAGAGAAATTTTACGAACGTTGTTGACCAAGCTCCGACAAGATGAATCTTTCCGGTGGTGGCTCACACTTCCTTCAGAGTCGAGAGCTCATGTCATTTTGTTCATTAGTGAATTTTCCAGCCCTGATAAGCCGTGGTCTGGACCGGAATGTTATGATCTTGTGCTTGAAATGTGTGAAGAAATTGAAAACCATACGTGTTTCTCCTTGGCAGACAATAATAAGTGTCGGAGAGAGGAAGCTGGAAGAGGGTTGAGCTTATGGTTTCAAAATAATTTTGAGCAGAGCCTAGTCCCTCATGACACCGATTTCTTCAAAGTTGTCCAGGCCATCAGAAAAAAGATGACAAAGTCTTGTTGGAAGTATTACCCAGCAGCTGCCCTAGGATTTGAATGGCTACTCATGCAAATTCCGGTAATTATTTTGCAGGGCAAGAGATTGTAATAATTTCTTCGAGACTTGTACTCGTGTGTATCGCAAGTTACTGTAGACGTTTGTGATAATATTTTTACAGTGCCCATTTTTGCAAAATTACATTGATGGAGTCATACCACCAGCCTTGATGTTGACGGACGACCATTACGATGATTTCAGAATGGCAGGATTAGAATCATTGTCTCATATTGTTCGGAACGTGGTGAGTTTTATAACATGCAGCAATTTCAAATGTGTGGATGTGGATATATAATCTGGAGGGATCGACATCGACGAATGATATTAACTGGCTATTATGGTTTTAACTTTTGACATATCAGGACAAAAGTGATTTGCTTCGGGATAATTGGGCCAATGTAATTTATGACGCTTTAAATCATCGCTTAAATTCCGACAAGGATCCTCGAATGATTAAACTTGCGATGCCTAGTTTGCTGAAACTACTGGAAATGATCGAAAAGGATCCAGCCAAAAATAGTTCTCAGGTACATTATGCTGTTAATTATAAGGAAAACAATTAAAACCGACTTTAATACTGTCACTGTAGACCATTTGTAAATACGATTACATATATGTTACCTATTATTTATTCATGCATGGGTGGAAACAGTTCACAAAATATGACGAACTGATGAAACAAGCACTCTTCCAGATGGAGTTCAACAGCAACCTTGATCAGAAACGCGCATGGATGCCCATTTTGAATGACTTCATCAAAAAATTGGGACCCGCTGCTCTGCATTGGAGTGACAAGATTTGCGTTGTGCTTCAGGAATTTACTTTGGCCAATGATCATCTCATTTGGCTAGATATTCTTCTGGTTGGTACACAGGGCTTACTCAAATGAGATGCATTCTAAACAATGCATGTATATGTATGTAACTAAATGACTTAAGTTATGTATTCGTTCTGGATATTTGACATTTTTCAGTGTGCTGCGTCGCTGATAAAAAATACCTGGCTGAAGGCAGACTGTGAAAATATTGGTTTTGTGATTCTTCGCGTGGTTTTCAATACCTCAACATTCCATGGAGTATCCCTAAATGAACATCAGAAAACTCACATTTTCGATGAAGCTTCAGGCTGCTTGAGATTACTCAAAAAGTGTGAAGGATTTAAAGTCATTCGCGACCAACTGAACGAAATAGTTACAGATGGCGAAATGGCCGGGTTACATCCAGATTTTATTCAAGCAGTCAAAATCATCAACCCATGTTCAGCAGAATAACGGTGTACGCCTCTGATGCGATTTACCTGCCATATTTTGTGAAGTGTTTTAACCAAGAAGCTATATGGTTTTTTGTTAACTGAATGTTATCTGGCCAGATCCTGGTCAGCGAAGATTTTTGGCAGCAGGAAGTGGATGTGTGACAGGACTGAAAAAATTGTTGCCCCAACATCACCAGCTTTAATATGCACACTGGACATACATAGATAAACATTGACCGTGTAGATCTGAAATACTTGGTCAAGAGACTTACAATTAGTGACGCCACAGAATAATTCAACTGTCTAATACCACCTAAACTTTTACCCAGGTGCAATTTAAAGTTTTGTTTTTGGGAGCGTAGAAAAACTTCATAATGAACGGCATACTAAAATAAAATACTATTTTATTAATATTTTTTACATAAGAATATAAGAATGTTGTTCAGAAGGGGGTCAATAAAAAGTGACAACGTCTGACAAATAATCAGAATACGAAGCAAATACACAATAAAACATACGATACGGCACACGTCCAATGAACTGCCTCTACATCTCCGGTCCAATGTAATGTAATTAACTGTAGGCTGTACAAACTAAGACCGCATTTAATAAATCGTTCTCAATTTTCTCCCAAGTCTAGTTCTCCTAGAAAGATTTTCTTGTCGACGCCGGCAGACATCACTGCAAGAGTCAGAGAAATGTACGATTTACACGTGTTAGACAGCTATGCATACAAAATATTGATTATTTGAACATGAAAGGCAAATGCTTACAAATGGGTTCTTCAGGATGAACATCTGTTGCAATCACGGACCCTTCATGGCCTGGAAGCTGATACTGAATTTGTCTGGTGTTGGTATCCCAAACATAGACATATCTATCCGAGCTTCCAGAAGTTACGAACTGGCCGCTTTTTGACCACGAGCATTTTAACAAATACTTTTCGAATCCGTGACTATGACCTGCAAAGTCCAGAGAGTTGTAAGTTAGTTATTGAAAGTTATGTTTGTAGAGAAACGTAGCAATGATCAAACGAGACGAACCTTTAAATACTTTCATGCATCGTTCACGAGGAGCAAACGGCCTAATGTCCCATATCCTCATTGATGCATCCATTGAGTTGCTTAAAACGTAACTGTTGAAATATCAATGCCCAATTAGATTGTTAGCTAGTTAAATAAGTTTGAGCTAGGAAAACAAAACCAGCAAAATGTCTTTACAAAACGTGTGGTTTGGTATGAATGAATTACCTTCCATCCGGGGATAAGTCCAAGCACGTAACTGTATCTGTGTGCCCTTTCAGAGAAAAGACAACATCGGCTTTACGAAGATCCCAAACCTTGATTTCGTTGTCAATCCCGCCACTAATGATTTGTTGGCTAGTCTCCCCGAAGCTTACGGCAGTTACTTGGTATACGGAATTCAGATTAACTACAGACCCTCGCCGTCTTATATCCCAAACACGAACTTGTGCATCATCACTTCCGCTAACCACAAGAGGTGGACCGGTCTTCGCCTCGCCCACAGCATTTACAAAGTTAGTATGTCCCTTCAGCCGTTTAATCCTTGATCCAGTGGAGACATCCCAGACACCTACAGTTTTGTCTACCGAGGCCGTGTACAACATTGAGCCATCGTAATTAAAACGAAGGTCGCATATTGTTCCACTATGTGCTGGTTGCATTACTGCGCTGTCGCACTCCCCATAAGTCTGCCATAAAACTGCAAAGCACATTATAACAAGCTTGAAATAATATTGACGTCCTTAATTTTAGATCCTTAATAAGCTACTCGGTCGAGTATGATATACAAGGCACGGTCGGTGATTGTAACAAACAACTTACAAACACTCCGTTCGGATCCAGCTGAAGCAAGCACATCTCCTTTAGGGCTAAACTTGGCGCACAAAATATCCGCAGCGTGACCTTCTAACAGCATAATGGGGGACAAAAGTGACGACGTCCTTTTTGGTTTTGGCTAAACGACAGATTAAAACTCGGATGTATTATAATGATCGAACAGTTCAACTTACAATTTAAAGTCCAGTTTCAAAAATTTCGTAATATTACCATACTAGGTAATTACTAAAATTCGAAAAAAAGAGAATCAGTCAACAGTTATTTAAAGCGCTTACCCCAGCGGAGTCATATTCGATTAATTCCATTCGCGATTTCTTCGCTGCCGGCATGAGACTCATTTCTGAAGGTCTCTTTGGTCCAACTTCCGACGGCATTTCGAACACTTTCAAGGCTCAACGATTGACGTGTTATTACTGATATTTTTTCCTGTCGAATGATTAGCTAGGTTCCAGTAGCGTGTATAGTTCAAGGGCTTGGTAGGTAGGTTCTTTAATTTAATTTTAAGTCTAGTGGATTGAAGTTATCAATCACTGATAAACTAACTCGGAGCGGAGTAAATACGTTTGTTTACAAACACCCAAAACCCCACTTTCTCCTTCAGTCTCCAATGCAATCCAGTAACATGTAAATGCGTACATAATACACATCACCCAGCAATAAAGCATCGAGTTTCCCACCATCAACTCAGGCCTTAGCTTGAAAGTCCTAGTATACCCCATGAAGTGCAACACATGCAAATTACTAATCTTCGGTTGATTCCTTGGATTATGGACTTCACTTCGAAATCGTTGTGAGTTGTCGGTTCAATTGTTCGAGAAAGGTGGTAAAAGCAAATAGCAAAGTCTGCCACTAACAAAATACAATTCTGATACGCATACGGTTCACGTATCCACTTACGTTTTGTGTAATGCTACCTTTGTACAATATGGCATCTCATCAATCAAAGTTACATCTCACAGTGACATTTTCACTCGGCTCTCAATGCGATTTTGTAATGTATTTTTTATAACAACCAATTTTTCAGTCGTATGCTCAAGACTAAAAAAATAAAAGGGCCGGAATACGGTAAAACATTCATCGAAAGTTTGCTGGAATTCCTGACGCATCATCGATATATTTTGTCAATATAAACTTATCACGAACTTATTGTTAGAGAAATAACTGCAGGTTCCGGCTGCGTGAAAGATTATACTTTTTGAAAAAATGTGCTCATAGCGTCAAATGTGATCAGCGTTTCTTTCCTTTCTTCTTCCCACCTCCACCTCCTCCACCTTCAGCACCGCCCTGAGGTTTGTTGGCCTTATCCACTCGTGTTTTCAGTTTCGGAATCATTTCTCCACAATACACCAGAACTGAGTGGCCTGAAGAATCATAAATAAAATTAGATGTAAGGACTTTTGCAATGTTGAAGAAATGTTCAATTTCTCGTAAACATGACACAGGCTAAAGTCATTAAAACGGTGTACGGCCAAGGTCAAGAATTAAAGCGCCAGTGTCATTGCCATGTAGTCACTCAAGGATAACTCATATATTTATCCAACAATCCAATGCATAAAATCTTGGACGTACGAGTAGGGAATTTCGGGTTGACAGGTGTTCCGTCATCATTTTTGAAGTGGACCCGAATTCTGCCCCGGATCGTTGGCTCATGTGATTTTTCTCGAGAGTACGCTTTATTTTCCACACCCACCGTGAAACCAGCAGCAGCTAAAACATCTCGAACCTCCTGATAGTTTGGATCTTCACATGCCTGCACAACAAGCACACAAA
>JAHZMW010000340.1:0-20156 GCA_027743745.1 Alloscopus bannaensis
ACTTCATTGGAAGCAAATCGAACGAGAAGGCAAGATAAGAAAGGAGAAGGGCTTCCTTCGCTCTCTCATTCCTCCGTGTGAGCAATGCAACCGGATTTTTTCTTCACCAATGAATAAAAATGCTTGCATACATACATGTGGTGAAGTGGAGAGCAGGAAAAGGGTAATAAATGAGGAAAATGCCATGCGAGCGAATGAACCGCAGCAAAGAACGACAGGGAAAGTGAATGTGATGACGCTTTGAAAATAAGCGAAGAGGAAAAAAGCGAGAAGTGTGGTAGCTCATTCCAGTAGTATTTTTTTTGCAAAAAAAAATTCTCGAGATATTATGCCTTCTTTTCTATCCATTCATTGTCTTTTTTCTCTCTTTTCCAGTTGAGTGGAACGCTACGAGCGACAATATATGACACCCTGCTTTTTTACCTGAGTTTAATATAGCGGAATCTTTTCAGGCATTATGATATTCGTATTGGTTTTCTCCACAAAGGCCCCGTACATTGTCGTTAACATTGTAATGACAGAAAGTAGAAAAAACGCCATTGGACTGCACACAGCCTGATAGCGTGGTTTCCTGCATCGCACTCTAAAATAAGAAAACTTTGAGAGAGCACATGTGCAGGCGGAAGAACGGCATTTTCCCCATTTTAGTGTGAAAAAATAGTTATTGGTTATTATCGAGAGATAAGACATATAATAAGCAATATTTTACAGTGTAACTCAACCGCAAACGGAGTGCTACTCTTCGGAGAAACAGGGGAAAACCTATTAAAACGGATTTTTTATCCCGATAAATGGGTAAATTTCGATTTAAACTGCTTCCAAACGTCGCACCCTTTTCCTAAACTTTCCACGCACACAAAACTGTGAGTGTCGGCTGGCGTTGAAAGGTGATGCTAGCACAAGCCTGAGTTTAGAATCTAAACTTTAGATGAAGAGTTGAGTGAGAATATTATAAAAGGTGGAAAAAATCTCTGAATTCATAATGCAAAGCATTACATTTTATACTAGATTTTCATTAACGTGACATCATTATCATTTTGATTAGTTACTTTATGATGGCAATTTCTCAGCGGGAGCTCATTGAAACTGACATTTACTTCACCTGACTAATTAATGAGATGAAACCTCCCTTATACCTATGTGTGTACGGCTGCGTGGCAGTTAATGGCCTTTGAGAATTTGAGAGCTCTCTGGCAAAAAGAAAAAAGCTTGTGAACGTAGATTTAAAAAAGCATCTTCCCTTTACTTGAAACAAAGGAAGTGCAAGTCTGAGGACACGAGGTTTATGTTTTGCAAGTTAACTTTCCCTCTAGTCCACTTTGAATTCTTTTTCTAAGCAAAATAAAATACTAAAAAATTATATGCCTTACTGTCATTTTTAGTTTTGTAAAAATCTAAGAAATTTATTTTTATCTTTATATAAATAGTTTGTCACTATTTATTATAAGGAAAGTGATTAATTTGAATGCTGTACTTCGGTGTTTTAAACGAACTACAGCTCAAAGTCAANACTATTTATTATAAGGAAAGTGATTAATTTGAATGCTGTACTTCGGTGTTTTAAACGAACTACAGCTCAAAGTCAATCTTTTGTGTTTAAATAGGTATTTCTTCGTGTAAATTTGTAGCACTATTTTCTACAGACGTAAATATCCGTAACAAACCTGCCGTCATGTCTTTAAGATACCTACATTCATCCGACGAGGATTTTTCATGCAGTTTGCTTCAAATTAAATGTCTTAATGAAAAAATTACAGCCAAAAATTGGAAGGAATTGTCAGGATTGTAGGATAAAGAGGTAAAGTTTGAGGTTCAAAATTTTGTAAGTTTTCGAGTGTTCCCAACACAAAAACTTGTGATGCAAGCGTGGGGTGAGTTGGGATGGGAAAGGGTTGATCATAAGATATATCGCTTTGTTATTTTATCACAAAGCTAAACTGCTGTTGAAAACAGAGTGGAGGTGCAGACAAAGAAGACTAACAAAAACCAGACTAATTGCGAAAATCACGTGAATTATCAATTTAGTCAATTCAAGTGGACGAATTTTCCGTTTTATTTTCGAGGAAGAGATGAAACATGTTAACTGTGACGTGTGTGATACCTACAAACAAGATTATGTGTTATGTTGAGACACTATAGAAAGCAACTGAACTAGGTTTGAGGTGGAAGAAGGAAAAGACTGTAACTTTGTTTGAGGTAAGATTTATATTATGCTTATACTCTGCATTTATGTTGTACCAATAACGCGTATTTTATACCCTACTCTCTACAACTATCTGAGGATTTACAAATGGCTTAGTGTCAAAAACTAGACCCAAACAAGAGGTTGAATGATTGTTTATCTGGCAGTGAATGGTATATTTAACACACAAGTGTGTGCACTCAAAATGCTCGAGTTGTTGTTTTTGATAATAATACATACTCACTTTGGTAATGGTAAATGGTGAAATGCATTGAAAATCAGCACATGGCATTCATTCATAAGAAAAGGAGAGTGGTGACCATCCGTAAACATGTGCGGAACATAATGGGACACTGAATGCTTTCTGCTTGATGTATCGAATTATATGTTCGAATCAGACTGGAAGTTCAATGAATTTAGTTTAAACTGGGATGGTTTGCTAATAAATTTGTATGTAACCAGCAAACCTTCAAAAAGTACTTCTCTGAAGACTGAAACCCAATCCTATAAACAATTTTTAATATAGCTTGTTGTAGATCAATTGAAAATGTTTCCAAAAAACAATAGCGTATCCGGCAATGCCTGACTTACATATAAAATCGTTCTACCTACACCGTATAAAATTCGCGAGAACTGGCATCATTTTTGCATCTCCGTCATTCATTAATAAACTACACGTATACGTTAGATAGACGAAAACAGTGTGTAGATCTATAAAGTATAGAAGAAATGTGTTTTAGACTTACATTGAATCATTGAGCATGTTGTGGGAAAAGCACATTCATGCCTTGTCATGTCATCAGACAAATACCCATTGTATTCTTTTCATTCCTTGTATTGCTTTAATCCATACGAAAGCCGACAGCATTGTCCACTCTGGTAGATTCGTGTGTAATAGTTCTACAAATATGTGGTACACGGACGGTATTATGTTGGTATAGTATATATAGCAATGAAGTTGAGTCCAACGTGTGGTTTGAATGAAAAGTAATCATATCATGGGCCTGTCAGTGTAATAGTTCTACAAATATGTGGTACACGGACGGTATTATGTTGGTATAGTATATATAGCAATGAAGTTGAGTCCAACGTGTGGTTTGAATGAAAAGTAATCATATCATGAGCCTGTCAAGGAATGTCACAATAGAAATCTATTAAAATTAGAAACTCCCAACGCGACATACATACGCTCGGAGAGTTTCTGCCTTAAGTGATTACAGCACAACTTGGTTTGGATGAAGCTATAACACTTCCGTGCAAGAATGCAAAGAATACTTCTCAAATCGAGCTAGCTTGTACCACTCTGACAGAATGCACCTTGAAGTAACACACTTAATGAGTCAAACCATGCCTTTTGCTCACATTTGCAAAAATCCAAGTATTTTATAACTTACTTAGAATTTAAACTGCTTGAAACTATTAATGACCGAATGGGAGAGCATTTTAGGTTTATTTGCTGAAAACTGCTCTTATTTTTTTCACTTATCCCAAATCCCAGCTCTTTTGCTTCGCGTGTATCAGTATGTGCTGTATTGCTGACAACGCTGGTGAATTTAAGTGGAATAGAAAAAGGCTTGTTTGTTGCGGTATCCGAAATCAGAAAATTCCCTTTTTTGGCTCAAAAACATGGGGTGTCTCCCTTTTGGCTAAAAATCATTAATCTTTTCCCCTATTGTCCCTGCCGACGATACCGACAGATGATCCTGATGCCACTGCTCAACTTTTCTTATATATACCTATAATACAGTCTCTCTTTATCTACAAACTGGCGAAGTGGCCAGTGATATGTATTTCATGTAAATACAGATACATACTCGAGGCAAGCTTACCATGAACAAAATTCGTATTTTTTAAAACTTCTTTGCTTATTTTACTGGTAGGAATTCTTGGACGCTGAAGATCAACGGATATGTAATAACCATGTGGGTGGACCAGTTCAGAGCAGCCTTCAACTCATCATCCCAAGAAAAAGTCTCAAATAGTACGAATTTTTAACATTTCGACCTTTTATTCAGTTTTTACGATCGGTATTTTGGGAAATAAAAATTGTAAAATTGAGTAAATACTTTCAGATTCAATATAAGCTTTGTATACCTCTAAAGTTTTATTAATAACACAAGCACTTGGTTTGAGGAGTCTGTTTCAATACGGCAAAACGGCGAAGTTGCATATCCGAGTAAATAGAATCAGTTTGATATAAAGTTAATGCTTAATACTATTATTTTCTTGTTGTTCCACACTGCATAATTTTTCTCTTTTTTCCCATCCCGAGAAAGACCTGTTTTTGAAAGTTTCCTCTTAATTACCATAATTTGTTATGAAGAGGATGAAAGTATTCTCTGGAATGGACACATTTTTGGTTTACTCAAGAAATGCTCTCCGAAATACCCTTCCGCTTTGATGATGTACTCGTGAAGAATGATTCTAGCAGAAACTTCCCGTTCCCCACACATAGTTTTCACCTTATCCTTCTTGTAGCCGTATTTTCAGTATATATCCGTCCAAAACATTGTGTACTTCGTCATAGTGGAAATTCTTAGATGAAGGAAAAGTGGTAAGCTCATTCAAGACCATTGATGATGGGAAGATGAAAGTTTTTAAGAAAGCGAAAAACTAAAGAAAAACATGAATCTTTTTTAGGTCTGCAACTCTCTGGCCGCGCTCTCTCTCTCTCTACAAAGTAATCTCTGTGAGAAACCCATAATATTCTTTTGACGAAGCGGATTTTATGATATGAAGTGATCTGACATCTACTCTCCGGTTGATCTTGTTTTTCTACTTTGTTCTCTGACTTCATCCATATCTTTCCTACCCTTCAAATGCGTATATGCACACACTCACAACATAGTTTGTAGATGAGGAAAGCCTTGGCTGGTGAGCATATACACATTATTACATGGCTTCCTTGATGAATAATATTCCACTCTCGCTCTCTCATACTGAGCCACTGGAGCGAACGAATGTTTACTAACTTATGCACAACTAACTCCTTCGTTTCCCTCTCTCTCTCTCGTCTACCCCTCTACTCACTCAATAAAAAGAGAGAAGTCTTCACAAAAAGCGGCGAAAAACGGTGAAGAGTTTAGGAGATGAACTGACAAGCAAGACAGGTTTACCGAAAAGCAAGTGAGGAGGAAACAAACATGTACGCTCTGGTAGCCACCAAACTCTTTGTCCGTATGTCAATGTTCTTTCATAGCCATGACCGGAGGATGATTAATTCCTGGGCTGGACTGCGCGGTGGAAAGTTTTTTTCTTAGCGTCGCTCTATCTCTTGTTCTGTGGAGGAGTTTATATCTTATAAAACTTTGCGCCCTCAACCAAGTGCATTTAAAGGAAACGAGGCAAAGACGTGACTTAACAGACTTTCCCCTCAATTTCAGAATCACAACCCCAAGTCGGATCTTTTTTTGGGAAAATATGTAGTGTTTGAGAACCACCGGAAAGCTGGAGAAATGATGGTTGTAATATTCCATGATTAACATGTGTCCACTATGATAAATCTTTGGGGAAAACAAGAACTCGACGATTATTTTAAGTCAAGTACATAACTGTACCAAGGATCGCTTCATGTGCTCATTACTAAAAAATTGTGCTCTTTGTTGCTTCACATTCGGTTATATTTGGCTGTTTTCTAAATGTGAATTTGGAAATTGTTGAAAGATACGTAACTAAAAATTTCGAACGTTGGTATGTGAAATTACGTATTCCATAAAACTATAGTTCTAAAAAGGAATACTATGTCAGAGTAGTAGTCGTCTATTGATTCAACTTCATGTTTACCAATGTCTTGCTTTCTACAAGGGTAATCGCTATAATGTATAGAAAGAGCATGATATGGCACATGTTGTCACTGTCTCCTGTCAGTCAAACAACAGCAATCAGCACTTTACTTGATATCTTGCCTCGGCTCGTGACAACCTTACATTGAAGTAAATAAATTGATTCTAGGTTTTTGCACGACGGTATATACATATACCTATGCATATAATATAGACATGAACATGTTCAATTTAGACTTGGAGAGAACGGGAAAAAACAAAAATTTCACTTGCCAGTTGCCGTAAACTCAAATATATACACAGATACGGCAAGTGTATGTACCGCCTTTCAGTTATGAGATTGCAAGTGTTGAAAAATTCTGACGAAAACATATAACTGCTTGCACGTGCACGTAAAGATGTAAATTATGTGAGAATAATGATGCTGATTCCTTCGATACTAGAAGGTCGACTAGACAGCACCTATACATATGATACGATATACAAATCATGAAGTGACAGCTCTTTGATGTCATCGTTGTGAAAACTGTGAATAAATTCTAGAGTGCTTTTTGTGTCACATTTCTTTCTCCCTTTCCTCTCCGTGCGTGACGCCATATTTCTGCACTCTCCTACAGAACGACATTTTCAACATTTTTTTGGCGAAACTATCATGAGTTGTTTTAAGAAAGTTACTACATGATCATCTCTGTATGACAGAGTCGAAAGAAACGTAGCTTTTTGCACTTTGTATAGCTATGCTATGCTCTCTCTCTGAATTGACGCGTGCAAATTCGTAAGAAAATAGACAGGACCTTTTCCGACTTTCACAGTCACCTGACACCTGTCAACTGTCAATTTATTCCTAACTTTACCCTTGTGAAACTGACTTTTAAGTTTTCTCTAGAGTGACACGAATGCATCTTTCAAAGTGACACGGAGAGGATCATGCAGGTTTCTATCGATAACTGGATTTTTGCCAGGTAAGTTGGTGACGGGACGTTTAAAGTTTATAAGTTTAACAAGAAACTGATCAAGCTACTTTTCACATTATATTATTACTTATTAAAGACGATGAAGTTCCTGAGGATGAGAGATCATTGCATATATAAGTTTCAACCGAAGGGCACAAACCAATGATTTCCGAGTTTCCCCTTCTCTTACATTTCCTCTTTGTTTTGAAGGAAGTGAGACTTTGGATGCTCACTTATCGCCCTCGGGTCATTTCTAGAGTTAATTTTTGAAGTGTCATTTTTTACCATTCGCCTCATCATTCCTCCACGTCATTTTTCTCTTCACCATTTTCCATGTGTCGACCACTCTGTGAGTTGGTAGCGATGCTTTGAGTAACCTTCTCTCTCACTACTACCACCACCACCTCAGGAACAGATATTTCATTTGAACTTGGTGGCTGCCAGAGTACAATATGGTTATCCCTGCTTACTCACTCAAGTTATTCATCAAATTTTTAAACTTGCTGTAGGTAAAAACTAAGAGAGATTGTTGGAGCCAGCGACGGTTCCTCTGCATAATCGAAACGGAGGTTCTTTGGCTTTGGCTTTCACGAGCCACCGGTCACTCATTTACAACAAATGGAAACTTTGCGCATTACACGATTGCATGCATGAACCATGCAGTACAAAATATATACTCTAGTATATTTGAAGCTATGTAGAAATACAATGTATAAGCTCTCCTGTGTTTTATAAGCATAACAAATTAGCCACAGTGGCAATGTGGCAAGCAGAGGCAGAAATACGTGTAGCATAAACGTACGACTAATAATACTGTGTGTTCCTCCGCTCTCACTTTGTTGCCTTTGGTCGAAAAGTCAAAGTTTGAAGGTAGTTATTTCACACTATTAATCATGTTCCACTCACAAAATAAATTTCATCTAGACTTTTTTTTACCTAGTTGCAGTCGTATCATCTGAAACTATTTTTTATTCTTATGCTCATGTATACATTAAAAGAAACAGATACGTGTTCGTGATTCGTACAGAAACGTATCTAATAATGCAATCATGTAAAATACGACCAATATTTCAAACCATACATATCAAGATTGCATACTTTACACGTGTGCAGTGATCGGCCACTTTTTCTTTGACGGAGACACAATAATAAAGCGTGACGCAATTATGCAGAGTGTATAAAAATATGAATTTTCTGTTATGTTCTCTCCTACCTGTGGATTTGACTTGTATTCTAGCTCAACTAATGTAACAGGAATTGCGCAGAGTAATAGGAAAATAACACAAATTGAATTTGATACAATGTGCATTTTAGGAAAAACATCTTGTAACCGAGTCGTCGTACATTCGTATAAAAGTATACTTAGCTTTGAATGTTTTACGAGTGGCGCATTACGCAACTCAATAAGAAAATCATTTGTATGCACAATGTCCGCCTTCTTCTGAAGCCAGTTCTCTTTGTGAAACAGGTGTTTGACTAGTCCCCTCCAGATATCGAAACCAATGAAAAATTGAAGCCCATGAGGAGTCTATAAAGGATGAAAATGACTGCTCTTGTCCACGAATATATTCACCATGTACTTTCCCTCGAAAAAACCGGTCTTTCTTCTTCGTTGTTTACTTGGCCTTGTGTGTGCACATTAAAAATGCCATGTTTGCTCAAGTCTGTAGTTCGCTGAGACATTGCTTTCTTGAAAGTGGATTCGATAATCTTACAAGGAATAAAAAAGTGGACACCACAAAAGAGAAATAAAAAAGTCGGTTGAAGGGGAAGTCATTTTCCATTGGTTTAGAGACCACAGCAGGACAAGAAAGCAGGTTTCATATGTGTGCATCTTAACTCTCCGATTTCCCATAATACTTTTGCGTGTAATGCACCACGTATTGTATACCTATTATTACGAATAAATAACACGGTACGGCAAGGATTAACCCCTCCTCCGAAAGGAGAGTCGGAAAATAAAAAATTGGTGGAATGACGAATGAGAGTTTTTCAGCGTGGTTTGTGGTGGTGGTTCTTGTTCTACTTGAGTGAGTCTCGACAGAGTGTGTGAGAGAGAAAAAAAAACAAGACTGCGGTTTGTATTGTTTGCGTTCCCTCTACACGCTGATGGAATGTGTAGAAAATTGTGTAAAGGCTTAAGTGTACGCGTACGCAAGCGTTACATTGTTTGAAATAAAGAAATTTTTACTAGAACTTTAGAGAATGTTGTAATATGTGGTTGCAACTTGTCTTGAGCGTGAAGTACCAATAGACACGGTACCTCATTTGTCGTGGCTTGAAATAATATTTTTTTGTATTGTTGTTCGTCTCTCCTTCTCATAATCTTAAGTACATAAAGCTTCGTATTATTGCACCGTGTTCATACAAAGCACAAAAAATGCACGTTGCTACCGCTGCTCCTGGATTGTAAGCCATTTTAGTAAGAGAATTTTGTGGAATTGAGAGAGATGACTTGAGTCGAGACAAAATGTCTTTTTTGTTGGTAGTAACTCTCAACAATTCCTTGTCTACCTGCTTCATTTCGAATCGTGACTGGGAACTGTTATTCATAGTTGTCCTATTGTTAATTCGTCTTGCCAGTCATATCTCGTTTCAGACATGGTAGCAGTCCCACAAAGATTGGGAATCGTAGACATCTTATAACTTTACAGACACAGAATACGAAAAAGATAGTTTGCATTTAGTATCAATCATTTTCTAAATTCATGTCTAGCAGATAACAACATATTGAAATTTGCTGCGACAATCATACCGAGTTGGCAAGAATATCGACAAAAATATTGGCAAGAATATTGTAGCAGGCATTATCTACCAAAGAGATAAAGATAAATAAAGATTTAAAGATTTAGCGGAAAACAACACCGACTTTTCGACGCCACACCAACATACCTATTGGGTCAAGTAGAAAAAATATAATATTAAAATAACTAATCGGTCAAACGTCTAGTTTAAAGCAAGGATAATCTAAAAATATGTATTTTTATCGTGCTATTTCTAGTGAACTAGACTAAAAATATCGTCGCACATACAAGTAAAAACTATTTCCTCTGTTTTCCTCACCAAAAATAATTCAACCGTTCACACTCATTTCATCCCTTGTTCGAACAGCATCCCACTCCACTCAAAATTCCACTCCAAGTGCATAATCTCAGATTTAATCGGACTATTCCTCACTTTGATCCCCATTTCCATTCACCAGATAAAATATTATAATCGTTCAATAAAGCTAGTGAAGAAAACCATCTTGTACCCACCACTCCTAATATCCATACCACGATTTTATAAAGAATCCCAAAAAAAACTTTCATATACATACATACATCCTTCTCACCACCCCTCGTCGCATACACTTCTCTCCCATTATTATCAGAAGAGGTAAAATCCTCGTTGCTGCTGCTTTCCTCGCTGTGGGTCGTTTCTTGAAATTAGATGACTTGATTTGAGTTTGAGAGGAACCTTGTTCATCTCCTTTTCTCTCTTCCTCCTTCCGGATGCATGTTAAGGAGAAACCAATTCATACATTAAGTAAAGAAGATGCATCCCCCTGTTAAGAGAGTCAGTGTAAGCATAAGCCTCACTTAAATGCTCTTTCACTCTCTCTCTCTCTCTCTTTCTCCTCAAGGAGACAAGTTTTTAGTGTGTAGACACAGATTAAGTTTCCCGTTCTCTCTTTTGCACACACACACGCTGTATCTCTACAGTATGCAAAGTCAAGAAGTAAGTTTTCTTGAGAAGATTCAAAAGGCGAAAAAAAGATCCTTCAACATTCGTTCAGTTTTCGAGTGTAACCCTTCTTATTTCCAGACTGTGTGTGTTGATAGGGTTGGGTGTGTGTGCGGTAGAGCCTGCTAACCAATTCCTTTGCTTTCCCTTCGTCGTCTTATCATTTACTCTTAAGTATGAGCTATTAAAGTTCAACCGTCTGTGTGTTGAAAGTTAGTAGTTGCTTCCTTGCTCACCACCACCACCAACACCACACCACAGTCTTTGTCCAAAATATATGTTTTGCATGCATAGCAGCTTGCTGATAGTAGTCCGCTTGAAAAACTGATACGTCCCAAACTCTCTTCTACAAGACAGATATAGACCATTTCGATTCGAAATGTGATGCGTTGTGATGCAAGGAAAAGTTTTCACAAAGTTGGAAAAAAATATATCACGACACTTTTAGTATGTGTTAGCCCACTTGGTTTGGGAGTGTAGCTTGAGAGATTCGGCTTGCCTTGAGAGAAATGACGATATAATATGTATATAGGGCATAATTTGAATTTGCATATGACTTTCCCTTAACTCACTAAAGAAATCTTTTACTCTTCGCTCTCTCAAGACTTTCAAACCATATGGAAAATGGCTTTTGTTCAGGGTGTGTGTTTGTACCGGTTTCGGAATGAGGTGGTGTGTGGTGGCTTAGCTAAAGTAGTAAACTTGACGTAGTCACTGGATATGGTTGCTTTTAGTGATGATATCGCAGAGAGAACCGGAATCCAGATTTTCTCTCTCTCCCTTTTCGCTTAAGCCTTTTCGATGGTGTTTGCACTTTATGGCAAATGGAAATAAGATCTCTGCTCCTTTGCTTTTCTGTAAAAATACAGAATACTCTCCTCTTTTCTGTTGCTCTGCGAAGGAGTCACAAATAATGTGAATGTTGTTTCGTTTTCTTCGTTTCTTGTCGTTTCATAACAATCGACGCTGATTACAGAAATGGTTTGTCGTTTCAAATACAACTTTTAGTCCGCAATGCCTCTCAATTTTTTTTTCAGTAATGAAAGTGCTTCAAAATAACAGGTTGATAACTTCAAAAAAAACCATATCACGAAGGATTGATTGATTTTTGGTCACTGGTTGTTGGCAAATGCTAGAAATGAAGTAATTGCATAAATAATTTTAAAAAACAAAATTTGGAAATTTTTGAGTTTCCGCATTAAAATAACCTGCAAGATTTTCACACATCTCTCAAATGCGTAATTATTGTATTTGCGAGGTTACAAGGTCGCCGTCATCCAACTGCCTCACAAAATTCATACTAATTCCATTCCGGCGAGGAATGCTGAAATAACTGTTTTTATTAGCTCATCCACCCGAGTGCAATCCGCAGTCATTATGATTGTGCAATAAACACAAATCATTTTCCATCCGAATGCCTTCTTGCACACACACAAACTCATAATCAAATTGAGAGAACGGGACGTGATGAAAATGTAGAATTAATCGCAGCGATCTCTTCTGCTGGGTGAACTTGAAGGAAATGTCTTAATTCAAAGTGATGCACTTCAGCGCACTACCCATCACACCCACATTACACCACTCGAAACCTCAGACGAGAACACTGCAAAGTTGCCCCAACTTCCAAAATTACTTCGTGACAAAGCAAACAAGCTTTGAAAATTCCAACCGACAAGTACTAATCTTTAATAAGAGGAATGTCTTTCTGCTCATCTCTCACCATGATACCATCGTGTGCATCAAAGCCTATTACAAAAGCTAACACAAAGTCAGAGTAAAAAAACCACAAAAACCATAGACAATTTTAGGTCGTCATTATGTTTCATTGTGTAGTAGACGTACGAGAAAAAAATCGATAGACATAATTGGCTCCAATTATTGGGTTTGTGGGTAATCAGTGTGTACACCATCACTATCACGCAGTAGGCAGCAACCACGAAAACCATGGCCTTTTTGTATCATACCACACCACACAGCTTGTGAATAGCTCGTTTTTCCACCTTGAAGGCATTCTGTGGATGCATATTATTATTATGATTCGTAGTCGTACAACAACGAACTACAGAGAACATCGTTCGACAACCAAAAAGGAGCGTAGGACGGACGCACTATTAACGTCATCATTCCTTCCTTCTGCTCCCTTGCATTTTCCCATAGTCATCATTTTCCAATGCAAATTAAAGTCGAATTAGGGAGGAAACATCAATCCATGTTTGGTGTACCGTCGCATTCCTTCCACTCTTGGAACAAAACGACGCTTTTTTTATCAAAGTAAGCCAGTCAGTCAACAAAAAAATTGTTTCGTACACCGACAGCAAAGGAATGACTTAAGTTTCAGCCTTCAAGCAGAAAAAAAGAATACTTTACAACATCACACCACACCGTCATCAACATGATCACTATGCATGCATTATTATGATTTGATGTGTGTAATTTTCTGTCAAAAATTTGTGTAGTTTTTCAAAATGATTGGTGCACACAACACGACGCAGTTCCTTTACTCTGTTTATAACGTCAAATCCAAGAAAACGGTCAATTTCAGAGTGAAGATAAATAGTGTACATAAAGAAATCAAAAGCAAGCTATGCACGTTGCATTTGTAGATATATGTTTGCGTTCTCTATCGATAAAAAATTGGAGGCGTGATTTTTGTCAGGTTTTCGATGCTTGACAGAGAAAATTACCGAGTGCAGCGTTTGATTTCCTTTCCTTGTTTCTAAAGCTCCATTCATTTTTTATCTTCGATGACTCCCTGCCTGCCATACCTGATGATTTGAGAATGGAGGCGGAAAATTTTCTGAAATAGAGAACGGAAAATTTCGAACAAGTTTGACTACACGCTGTAATAATAGGCTTGATAGAAGGATACAGATGAGTGAGTGAGAGAAGCTCGATTTGTCAAAGGGTAGTTTTTTTCTTCTAGAACCACCACCACGCAAGCCTGGATAACAGATGCCGAGACTCAAGAGAGAGTATGTTTCGTCGTTTGGTCATCATCATTCAGCTCAAAGTTGTACTTTACTTCGGGTGCTCGGGGCAATTTAAAATTTTATCCTTGAAGAAAAATACACATGTTTTCTGATCGTCAGCGTAAAAGGGCGAAAAGAAAATTTGAGAAAATAACAAAGTTGAAAAATAAAAATAATGATGTTATTTAGCAGCGCTGTTCCATTTTAATGCTCTAGATCAAGGGAAGAGAAAACTATCGCAGTAACGTAGTACAGCACTACAGTTAAGTCTGTGAACTTAATAGGAGACATGCTTTACGTGTGTTGTGTGCATACTAGCAAAGATATTATTATTTGTAGAGTAAACTGAAATTCTTATGCTAATTTAACATGTAAATTATGTACAACACCATTTCGGCCATAACTTGCATATAAAAATCAGCCTAATAGCATCATATATTTTTCAGCTTGTTTTTTCTCTCCTTGTATCAACAGTGAAAAAAGGGAACACATCCACACGGTTTGAAACTTATGGAGGAGCTCATTTCAAATTATTACTACTGAATAAGGGAAAAACGCCCAGTGATTCCGTGCTTCCCACGTATAATACGAAGCAGAGAACAGGGCAATGTGTTTTATTTAGATCACCAGAGCTCGGGGCTCTAGAGCATAATTTTTAGAAAATGAAAATTTTCTAGACTTTATCAAAAATGAGTTTTCCCTTGTTATTACCTAAATAACGTACTACACTCATTCCTGAGTGAGTTAGACCTTGTCTGATATTGCTCTCACAGAGAAACTCCGATTAAGCCAAAGCATATTCACCACACCACCACGTACGCAGTGTTTTGTGTTTGTAGTTTGTGTTGCTCATTTCGAAAAAAACACTACCTCAAAATGTTTGAGGGTGAAATGAAAAGTAAGCGCCCGAGTGATTCTGCATGCTTCCTCTCTCTCTCTCTTGCTGTATGTGTATTAAAATATAAATGATAAGGTTTACTGTTTCAAAATTGGAAGATGTGTGCATGATAGAGGACTACGTAATAGAAAACATCAAGTTGGAGATGCAACGGGAAATTCAACTGAAGGAGAAAGAAGAGAGAAAATTAGCTTGAAACAATTCCCTTGAGATAACTACTCCTATTTGAGCCTTCTCCTAAATGTATACGAAGAATTGTTGAATCATTGAAATATACGGCATGTATACACTCGGTATATTAATCTAAATATTATTTTTCTGAGAAACGCGTTCTCTAAGTATATTCTTACTAATATGATTAAACTTTGCTACCCTACTCAAGATTAGTATAAATATACTCCAGGACCACTCGTGCATACATAATGCAAGCAAACAAAAATATTTGAAATTTACAGAAATTACTTTAATCAGTTTAAAAAACAACTTGACTCCCGTTCAAATTCCTTTCTTTGTGTATGCAGAATATTTGCAAATTATCCTTTTATTAGCGCTCGTAAGTCGTAGATGTTCATAGCTTGTTTGCTTATAATAAGCTGTTATTTATTGGAAAGCACTTTAAAATTCAAGATGCTGAATTTTTAACAAACGTGCCAGGCACGTTGTTTGAGGAGTTATTATAGAAATATTTCAAATAAATGGAATTTTTTTGGCTTTGGATTACAGAATGACATGAGTCATACAACTGAAAAATTTTGTGAGCAAAGAAAAATTCTAAAACAAAACGAAACAACAATGATTACAACGCACTTTTGTATGTATAAAGTGAGTAAGCGTGTGTGTATGTGCGTTTTTGTGTAAAAAAAAGGTGAAATGACGGCTCGTCCTCGTCCAAGTCAACCGCACATTGTACATATCGGTGAGACAGAACAAAGTCAGCGGAAACTTAAGCTGTGTAGTAGAAAAGCGGGGGGTTCGGGTTGAGTTCAAACAAGACCGTTTTCTTCCATTATGCCTTTCCTAATCGCATTTTAATATCAGCTTTCATGTCTGCCTTTTGTTTGTTGTACTTAATTCTCGTCTTTGCGTACATGCTCTCTGCCTCTGTACGTTTGTGCTCCCACGAACTCTCGCAAAAAGAACATGACTACAGAAAATAAGGGAATCCACAGGTTTAACTGCATGCAGAGAAAACACAAAGAAAAAATGATTTTTTTTCTAACTATAAAAACTTACAACTGTAAGTCCCAGAAAAAAATAGTCATTACAAAAGGAGATACACAGACTCGTGTGGATAGCGCATTAGCAAAAGTTACACAGGGGTGTGAGCAGAAGAAGCGATGAAAAGTATGAATCCAAACGAAACCCTTTATTGTCAACTAAAAGCCAAAGAGAAGTCGTGGCTTTTTGTGAGAGAGCGCAACGGAAGCATATCACATTGGGAAAAGTTTTCGTGTTCAATTGTTGAAACATAAGTGTTTACACTTGCTCTCTCGTACACATCAAGCCATAAAATGCATACTTTTACATACATGCATACATAATTTATAGGACATTTACGCTCCTGTAAAAAGGGGCACCTTCTCGCGCGAGGTAATTACCCAAAGTTTATTTTCCTATTTGAATTTATCACGGTACACATGCAGCCGATTCTCAAAAACAGTTCCACTCGCCGAGCTCATCCCTCAGATTGCACGATTTTTGAAACTTGTTCTTCCGCTCCACACATATTTATATTCTTTCTTACCCACCACCACCTCCATACCAAGAGTCTAAAAAACTTCATTCCAACAATTTCTTCCCCGATTTCAACTCAACCCCGTTTCCAAAATCTGCATATCCATATGGCGGTGGTGGTGTGGTGGTGGTGATATGGTGGTGCGGTGGTGGATTTGGAAATAAAGCTACACTAGTGTGTGATACTTATGCTGATATAGTTTGTGTAAAATGACGGTTTTCCATTCTTTCGTTAGTGTAATGCTCACTTGATTTCAGTTTTGACTACATTCTCCCAAAAGAAGAATGATGGTAACATCTCTGGAAACTACAAGTTAAGATGAGAGCAAATGTGCAGCATTGCTTACTTTACGAACATATGCATATTATGAAATGTATATAAACCATCATCTAAAGAGACATCGAGAGTGTGTGTGTGGATGTAACAAAAATTCGAAAGATATTTCCATCATGGGGAAGAAGAGCGTTTACATTTCTCCACTATTTTCTTCATACACAGAAAATCTCAGCTTTTTAGTTCTCCTTGACTCTCTTTTAGAGAGAAGATCGACTTCAGTTTTGTCGCCATATGTTGGCTGTTAGTGTTTCTGGTTTTTTTTCTGGGATGTATCAAAATCTACTAAATGTGAGAAAAGGCAAAGTGAAGGGAAAAGATGGAGACTAAACGCCATCCCTTTTTCTTCGCAATATGAAGAGTACACTACTATTTGGATAAAAAGGGATCTTGCACAAGAATCACAATTTTTCCTTCGCCCTCTTACTTTTCTCTGAGCATCACAACAGCAGTGAGCAGAGAGGATATGTGAATTTTAGTTAGAATTTTTGGAATTTTACAAGATTTTTTTTTGCTGTGTGTGTGGTGCAGAGTAAGTTCATAGATATGCTTATGTGGCAGGGTATAGAACAAATACTTTTTATGATGCCATGTGCGTTTACGTAAGAGAAAGAAGTCTGAAAGAAAGCGAGTCAAAGAGAGAAGCCATTTCGCTTATGCTAACGAGTTGAACAGGCGACAGGAATCAAGAATTGTTCCCCATTTGTAATCCTTTTTCCTCTCTCACTCTCTTGATTTCCCTAAATATGTTCTTTTCCTCCTATGACTCACATTTGACTAGCAAAGTAGAAAGTTTAACTTGTGTTACACGTTACTCACTCGCAATGTGTACGTTGGAGAAAAGAGAGAGAGGAAAAAGTGTAAGTTTCTTCTCTCTGGCCCTCATTTGCTTACCAATGCTGTCATACATTAGTTGCACAGAGGGGTATGTAATAGAGTCAGTCAGTTTCCACAATCTACCTCACTCCACTTGCTCATTCTGAAAAGAGTATGCTTGCCACACAAAAGGGAAATACTATTTTAGTCAAATTTCCTCCATGTGCTCTCGCAAATGCATTAGAAATAGATGGCCGTAATGCAAATCCACATTGCTTTCGGATTGCACTCGCACTTCATCTGTAAAGCATAAATGCATGTGTGACACACACAAGAGCTGAGGATCGGATTCCCCTTTGAAGTAGAGAAAAAAGAGAGAAAGAAGCAAGGCAAAAGTAATCCAGAAAGAAGTCAACTTTTTGTTCACAACTAAATGTCAAAAACAGCAGGAGCCTAATATGTTTGAACAAAATGCACTTTTGTTTAGAAGAAAGTGCTCTTTCTGTACGAGAGTTGTTGAGCTTTCCACTTTTCCCTTTTCGGATAAATGAAAATGGCTAACTAGACTTTCTTTTTACATACGTATCACCACTCTGCATACGTTCTGTGTGCAGAACTCTACGATTGTCCGCTTCACTTCACACTTTCTTTATGGAAGTGGGATAAGGGAAAGCATTCGTTTAGCATTAACTTCATTTCGTTTTCTACTTTCTTTTTGAAGCTTTCGTATTGCTTTTGTTTTTTGTTTTCATTCGTTAGAAAGCACACACAATGGATTTCAAAGGATTGTTTTCTTGGGATACACAAGTTGAGGAGAAAAATCGCAAATAAATCGAAGGAAATGGAAACGGATTTGCATGTGATTCATTTTTAAAGGGTATTGTTTCCCAATATCAGGGCTTTTCCTTTGATTGGAATGTATAATATGATCCGTTACTGACTCCTGAAGGATCCGATCTTCAAACAACACTTCACATAACAAAAGGCTTTGATTGGAAAATCGGTCGTAGAATTTTAGTCTGAGGAGAATCAAAAGAAAAAAATCATAGTGTGTCTAAGTTTTGAAAAAGCCCATTCACAGAATGTGGCACACCATTTCAATTACTCAATCCTGTCTCCATCGATCAGTCCTCAAAAAATGAATACATCTTTGATAAATTTCCTCACCATTCCTAATCCTATATACTCTTTTCGTAGCGATTCCTTTAAAAATAAATGATATACTGCGATATTTTCAGGGGAGGAGAGAGAGAATAAAATATTTTGTGCCATGCTCCTTGTGTCTTTCTCTCAATACACACTCCTTCATGAAAGCGAGACATAATGAGATCTTGAAAGAAGCGGATGGCTCACATACGCAAATATACTGCACCCTTTTCCCCAAGAGAGAGGAGTAATGTGAGTTGAGCAAAGCCACCGACGGTTGAAACCACACATGTGTGCGCCTTTTTGCTTCTTAGTTATTGCCATTACGGATAATGTCATTGAGGGATCAAAACCTTGTGTGCAAGCTGTTACAATTTTCTTTCTGTTTTGTCTGTGGTAATGTACTTCTCTCATCCGATTTGAGAAAGCATTCCTTCAGTCGACACAACTGCGACTCTCTCTCTCTGTATTTGTATTGAGCCAACTTCATCGCACTCTCTCCGCACACAAAAAGAGGAAACGTCCTTTTCCCTTTCTTTTCTCCCTATCAGCCTCCATATCCGTTAACTTTTCACTCTGAAAAAAGCTGCGGGGAAAGTATTTTATCAAACACGTTGTTTTATAAGACGCGTATATATTTCATCTCGTTTGCGTTTCAGATAGGACCAAGGGGGATGAAATGGCTCGTTTATGGAATTTGATTGAAAACGGAAGGTCCCCGAGGACAATAATATGTTTCATGAAATTCTTATATCCTCACTCAGCACCACGCGCGTACACACAACCAGGAAAAATGTTGACTGGAATTCCGAGACAATGGCGCTGTGCAATGTACAAGATGCAAAAGAGAGAGCGAGGGGAATCTTGTGGAGCTGGTGAAATATTGCTTTTTGAGTGTGGAAGATAAGAAACAAGAAAAATATGGAATGTTCAGAATGTTGCACGAGAGAATCTTCATGAATAGAATAAATGTTTTGTAGAAGTAGTTCTTTCTTTAAGGCATATTTCGAGCTAGCTTTTGTTCCCTTTCTCCTCTTTTGAGTTGTCCTTGTCACTGTGGTCATATAATATGACTGACCGTATAGATATAACCACACACTCAGAGAAAACATTTTTTATGTGTATTTCGCATCATCCTCCGCTGGCAAGCACTTGTTTTCCTATTCAACAGGTGAAACAACATATTACGACCACTATTTTCGGGGAAAGTGCCACTTATCACTTGTAATAAAGTTATGATGACAATTGAAATAATATCGTAAAAACACACCCTCAGAAAAACCATCGTAAAAAATAGGTTCCTTTCCTCGTTTCTTGATACTATTTTTGAGTACATTTATAACATAATAAATACTTTGTGCAGATAAGGAAAAATTCGTTAAACTTGATTTCGTTTTTATCCTCTCATCTAATCAAAAGCAGGTTTGTTTTAACTGAAATTGTTTAACTTGAACTCACACGTGCCTTAACAGCAACGAGGATAAGTACGTCAAAAAACCGGCTTATGCTAGCATACCATTGCATTCTACTCTATAGCAGATAATCTCACTAGTGAGGAGTCTCTTAAATCTAAATGAAAATGCTAAGCTGGTGCAATAAAACGGAGCACATTTAAA
>JAHZMW010000341.1:0-10559 GCA_027743745.1 Alloscopus bannaensis
ATCAGGAAATCACTGTCAACACATGGTCAGAAGTCATCTAAATTCACTAACAATTCTTCAACGGCAATCCGGGATAATTCATAAAATAAAATAAAACTTGAATATTATGTGTTTTCATTTGATTTTTTTCTACGTCCCAAGAGGCAACTGCAAGTGCAACTTTATCAAGATTCATTTATATTACAATATTTGAGCATTTATGTTTGTTATATTAATAGTAATGTTTTGTTGATTTTTTCCAGGTCCTTGCAACATAACTGTTCCAACTTGCACTAATTGGTCCAAATTTTTACTTCCTGCCAAATTAGTTTTTAGTTGTTCACACCTACGATTTACTTCTACGATCAGATTTACAGTTTGTTGGTCGGCTAGGCGGTCATTCTGTCACTCTTTCATCTCCCCACTCCGTCAGGTTTTCAGCGGCGAATGTCTGTCGGTAAGACGGCCGCGCTGCTAACGCCAGTAAGCTGCTGTCAGGCTTAACCCGTTGTCACTTTGTCGGTTTGGTGGATTGTCAGTGTGCCAGTAATTGTCAGTCTTTCAGACTACACTCTGTAAATCGCAACCCATTTTTTCCTGTCCAATTATCATGACATCCAAATTCAAACTCACTCCGTGCTACCCTGTCCCTATAAATCTCTGGCCAAACTTCCAAAAAGTTATAACCCAGGCATTTATTACCTTAAATTAATTCTGTACTATTTTAGTCGAACCCAATATTACGTGTTAAATCAACTTCGCATTTTTCCAACTCAATTCATAGTAGTTCAAAATCAACCACATTATATATGGGGTTGACTTGAATGAAATGGATATGAGTTGGAACAATCTGAGGTTGGATTAGAACGTAATAAATTTTACGCTTTACTTAGTGGTACCATAAGAAACGTCCTCTGTTTTTAAAGTGTGCTCGTGTGTTTCAAAATGGTAGTAGTAAGGTAAGCAATACCATTTTTGAAAGTGCGTTTAATACTCTACAGGTGGACAAACAGCTGACTTCCAATCTTTATCTCTAAACAGGATAACGCCGGCGGAACTGAAGCGAGCGGAAATTTTACATCATCACCGCAATGGAAAGACGAATGGAGAGATCTTCAAAGTGCTCAGGGGGCAACAAATTGGAAAGAAGCTCATCTGGCGGACTATCAAACGTTACATGGAAACTGGGAGCGTCGAAAAAAGAAAAAGTTCGGGCCGTCCACGCACTGTACGCACACCAGCTATGGTGAAAGTCTTGCGGGAGCGAATTCGGAGAAATCCGCGTCGCTCCCAGAGAAAGCTGGCATTGCAGATGAACACCAGCAGGCAGACAATGGGAAGAGCTTTGAAGGAGGACCTCGGACTCAAAGCTTTAAAAAACAACCAGTCACTTGTTGACAATGGACCAGAAGCGAAGACGACTGGAACGATGCAAAGCTCTGCTCCGGCGGCACGGGAGCGAAAGTGTGAAACGCATCCTCTTCACTGATGAAAAAATTTTCAGTGTTGAGGCCAGTTTCAACAAACAAAATGACCGAGTCTATGCAAAATCAGTTGCAGGGATTCCGAAAAAACATCGGAGGGTGTTCAGGACCCATCATCCTGGAAGTGTTATGGTATGGACTGGGGTAAGCTGGGAAGGGAAAGCTGGCCTGCACTTTGTGCAACAAGGCGTCAAAATCTCGGCCAAAAACTACCTCAGCGATATCCTGGAGCCCCTGGTGGAACCCTTAAATACGCAGCTTTTCAACGGTGGACATTGGACGTTTCAGCAGGACTCAGCCCCGGCTCACAAGGCCAAAGTTGTACAAGGATGGTTACGGGACCACGTTCCCGACTTCATCTCAACGATGGATTGGCCAGCGTGCTCCCCAGATCTCAACCCGTTGGACCATTCCATTTGGGCTAAGGCCAAAGGGGGCATTTTGAAATATGATATAATTTTTTGAATTTGTATACACCTGCTTACTTATTGTTAAAATTTCAAAACTTTTGAATAAAAGGCAACTGCACTATTTAAATTCTTTAACAGAGGACGTTTCTTATGGTACCACTAAGTAAATAGTATGGAGTTGGTTGGGATATTAATAGTTTGGGGAAAGACTTTACGGAATAGCGTTGGGGTCCAATGGGGAANTAAATAGTATGGAGTTGGTTGGGATATTAATAGTTTGGGGAAAGACTTTACGGAATAGCGTTGGGGTCCAATGGGGAAGAGCTGCCAGTAATGAGGGGAATAAATTTGATGTTGTGGTGCTTGGGTTAGGAATTAATGGGTTCTTCGAATTTTCAATATACCATCAACTCTACCACAACCCAACTACATCAAATACACCGACGAAAATCTGTTAGCAGAGTCCGAAATTTCTGGCGGAAGTCAGGGAGCAATATACGTTTGCAGCGAACCCGACACCAAGGCATCAACAATAAAATTAACAAAGCGACAAATTTGTTTCCAGAGTAGATGTTAACTCGAGTATTTAAAGTTCTAGAAATAGTTCACCCAGAATCCCCGTGGTGGACTTAGTTTTTATCAAAATGCTATCGCTGATGATTATGAAAAGACAAAATTCTCGAGTGTACAGAATTTGATTAAGAAGCATCAACTCGCAGGCGGGGCGGGGCACTAGGACAGAAACCAGGATATGAAGCCACAGGCGGATTCGCTTATCCAGCGGGACCATTTCCATGTTGTTGGGATTCAGAAGCAACGGCCGAGTACCAATTCCAGATTCGAAAGGGCCAAGAGTCTTGCTGTTCATTGGAAGCCAAATTTGAATGAGGGGTTGATACTTCATCAGTCCTTTAGAGATATTACCGATCAGGAGCTTTGGGTTTAAGAGAAAAGCTTTTCGACGAAGGTGCTGGCCTTGAGAGGAATTTGCAGTAGTAGCAGTCAGTAGTATTTAAAAGTTTAATTGAAAACTTGAAATTATGTTATGTCGGTGCTTTACTTTAATGAAAAGTTTGTACTCATTGTAATTGTTAATTTTTAGGTATACATATTTACTGAACATTTATCTAAAAATCATGTTTTTAATTGTTTAATAATTTAATGTATCATCATATGAAGGTATATATTTTTTTTTAAAAATAATTAAACCAAATTTTGTAGATATATTTTACGAATATTTATGTAAAAGATATGTTTTTTAAAAGTATTATATGCTATTTTTATATTTGAAAAAAATAAATAAACCGAATGTTATAATGTAAAAAGTTTCGAAGACTAATTGTTTTTTTTTGTAATCGATACTGATGTAGAGGCTTTTTAATTGGTTAACATTTCCATTTCAACACATCGTGGGTAACGAACAACAACGATATTAGTGTATCTCACTATGCGTCTGAAGGAACACATTCTACTAATATGAACATTTACTTATTATGTGAAGACTGGCGCCAAGTTGTATGATTATCCACCTTCGCGATGGCTCATTAAAACATCCCCGAGTAAATTAATTGAAGACTCTGCACATATCTTTTAAAAGTTTGCCTCAAACTGTTGGAAGCGGTAAATCCTACTTATCACGAGACAATAGTGAATTTTGTGAGTGCACGTAACTATATAATTTACCAACTTGCTTGCCAACTCCAGTAATATAATACATACGTGCAACTCAATTTTTGGCTTTGAATAAATTACCTGTTCTATGAAACTATTATAAGAACATAATACTCTGCATTTATGGGTTGCGTACTTTGCAATAATGCTACACCTTGGAATATCAACAAAGGGCACAACGTTTTTATTTTATATTATTCTTGGACATACTCAGGCATTTTGAAATAAAAGTGAAATAGGTCACTTTTCAATTGTGCAAACTGCATCCTTGAAACACGCATATATCTTTACTTCAACTACTTCAACCAAATACAGTGCATTATATTTGTCAAAACTATCATTTTGGCTTTGTGACAACTCAGTTTAACCAACACGGGGTTCTGAAAAGCAGCGTAGGTATAAAGGTAAAAAGTTGTGAAATTTTAGATTTAGACTCTGGGAAAATAGGTTTGACTAAATAATTTTTCAGTATCTGCAGCCTATTTCACCTCCAAAAAAGCAGAGAAAAATTTAAAGAAATGGTTGGAAATACGCTTACACTAATACTCCTCCTTCAAATACGACATTTCATAAAATGCAAAAAATTTCCATTACAATCTGACTTCAACGAGGACACCTTCATCAATCTTGCTTCTTTCAACGACACTTCCCCAGAGGCTGTCTCTAGCTTGCTACAAGGTTTAACTGAAAAACTTCCTTTATCGGCTTACATAAATTTTAAAAGTTCGCAAATCGTCGACGTTAGCCTGCAATCCGAGGATTCGGGCGACATTCCGTTGTTTAACCCGGGTAACCTGAGATTTCTAAAGCGGCTCAGAATCAGCCATATCACTGTCTTCCTTCTACTCACCCCAACCGACTTCAGCGACACAGTTTCCGTAATACATAAATCCGGACTGAGTAGATCCGATCATTCCCTCTTTATACTGATTGTGTCCAACTTAACCACGGATGATCCAACAGTAGATGGATTCATATCAAATTTATTTACCACCGAAGGTTTACAGCCATTTCATGCAAAAATCGCGTTCCTACAACTTGATTTGGATTTAAGACTCGGGTTACTTTGTTATTTTTGTCCCAGTGACAAAATCAAGGTTATTACAAGTTTCCCCCTTTCCATCACCGAAATGTTTACCAAACTCGAAGTCCTGAATTCCGATGGACACAAAAACAAGTTTACCATGAACTCCGGACCTCTTTTTAAAGTCTACAACTACTCTCGCTGCTACTTTTTCTCCAGAAACTCTCACCTGAAGCACAACATGTACAAAGCGTTGGAACTGTGCTATCCACCAGAACCTATCGGATTCATCCTCCTTGAGAAGTATGTCAATGTCACTTTCCAAGATTTAATGGTAAATGGCTGCTCTCGTGTTGACGACATAAACGTGTGGTTTCTCCGAGCTTGTGTCGACCTCAAGGGAATGATGTCCATTGAGAACACGTGGCTCTCTGTCGGTGGCTACGAAATGGATTGGACTGACAGACCTCTCACTTTAGTAACTTGCCTTAACCAGTCTCTGGATCACGACTTGGACTACAGTATCGTCACCGCTGTGTCGCCAGAAATCTGGCTAATTCTTCTCGTTCTTTGCGTGGTGAATGCGTTCATTTTTCAAAGTGTGCAGAAGTCGCTTGATGTCCTCTGGCTCCTCATCGGTTTTCCCTGTCGGTGTAATAATCACTTCAAAAGATTCCTACTAATTTACTTACCCACGTTTGTACTCCTCTCGTCTGTCTACGTCAGTCATATCTCGTCGGATGCGATTAAAATACGAAAGTTTCCATCCCTTCCGTCTATGGTGGCTGCAGGGTACTCTTTCTGGGCTCCGAGGATCACCCCAAAGATGCAGCTTTATGCAATATCGTTCTCCCCACAATTCATCTTAGACGACATTAAGAAACTGATTGGAAAGAGGTCTTTCGAGGACTTTTTTGATACTCGAGGGATCGGAACGTGGTTCAGCCAGGACATTGTGGAAGTTGTGCAAAAAATTTCCAGCTACAGGCTCCTCGGCTTCGGGTGGCTGTGCGGGTTCCTTCCCGACATTTTGGCAAAGTCGGATGCGGTGTTTGAGGAAAAGTATGTTTGCACTTCGTACAAATTTTCGGACCACCTTCGAATGCTCCCACGACAGTACATGAGAATGTGGTCGTTTCTATCGAAAAGGTACCATCAAGGGATTGCTCGCTTTGAGACTCATGGTGTTTTCGAAATGCTACGTAGAGCAAAACGGAGCAAAGGGATGAGCTCGTATTCTAACTGGAGTTATGTCGGACAGATAAGTGGGCATCAATCGGAGAAAATTGTAAGCATTGTAGGTGTGAGTTGTGGGATCCACTTTGCAGTTTGTGCGCTCACTTGCTTGTGTCAAGGAGTTAAATTTTTACTCTAGAGTACTATTTCAGTTTCCTTTCCTTTGTGTTGTTTCATTAATTTCTCACATGTATAGTAGTATAATATTCATTTAGCGCGTCGTAATTCATGATTATGACATGGCTTTTGTGGCTTTGTCAATTTGTGAAATGAATCCTTGGCAAATAGCATCGTAGCCGATGTAAAAACACTGCTAAAACCGCTTCTCAACGGAATTTTCATAGTGTACTTACAATTAGTGCAAATCAAGTACTGTTCAACTTTTCTGTTGTATTTGATTATTACAACGGAAGCATTTGAAATTGTTTTGTGAAAATGTTTGCATGAATTTGAACGTTGCTTAAAACATGCGGTTTACTATCTATTTCAAAATTAAATGCTAATCCATTCGGTATATAATAAACTACGGCACACGAAACTTGGACTGGATAATTCTCCATGGGTTGTAAAAATGATGGGCAGCGCTCCCCTGAAAAACTGACAAAGTTTGTTTAAGGAGCTGTTTTTGCAACTAGCTGAGCTCTCTGTTGTCTTCCCCACATTACACAATGGGTTGTTCGGATAAACAATTATTTTGAACTACGTGTAAATATATACAATCAATAACTTTCAGTAATTTTATTTATTATCACGGATGTTCGTCGCCAGCACATAATATTATTCATTATGCATGTAAAACTTAATCAGAACCGAGATGGATCAGTACAAAAAAAAACTTTCTTAATGTAGCAGCTGAATACTATGAGAATTCACGAAGGGACCACAATTTGTAAACCATTCTTCAAAGTTGGCAGTACACAGTAACGTACAGTATAAAACTTTGATTATCTTTTCTTACCATATATAATTTACTGAGAAGACGGCCACTTACATTTGACAGTATAGTTGAAGTTAAAAACTCAAAATTCATGAGTATTATTTAAAGCAGACATACTCAGACGCCAGACCCCTCAATCGATGAACTTTATTTAGAAACTTTGCTTTGTATCTACGTTTATTGATTTATAACTTTTTTGATAATAGTCTTTGAACATCGAAAAATGGATGGTGTGTGGGGAAAATGATACTGGCGTGTTGTGTCTATATCTTAAAAATTTTCCATTAAGAATCGCTTGGTTATATCGGGATTATTAAGTATTGCTAACAGAGCATTCATGGAGATCGACACAGAAATTTTCTAATACCCTTTTCTTAGCAATTCGTAAAAAAATGTTAAGCATTTTTCACCCGGTGTGCCAAGTGTACGTGTTCTGTATGTTATTGTATATGGAAGAAATTCAGAGATGAAAATCAAATTGTTTGCGTTATCGTTTTTCCTGACTATTTCAACCAATTCACACTTTCTTCCAGGGTTTCACGATGCCACCATTCATTACGTTTACTCCCGTGAAACCCCGCCGGAAGTTATGCCAGAAATGCCGCCACAATTCACAACGTATACAACCTTCCAAAGTAATCAATTTGACTTCACCGTGAATTTAGAAGAGAACAATCCATCTCAACTTACTCAAGGTTATCTCCGGTTTCATATCCGACTTCAGAAGACACACTCCATAATCTTCATTTTGCTAACTAGAGACTTCAACGAAACGACCATCGTCATTCAGAACTCTGGCCATGGAAGATCGGACCACGTCTTGTTTTTTATCTCAGTGTCAAACTTTTTCGCAGACAACGAAATCCTCAGTGGATTTATGTCGGAACGCTTGCATTCCTCGGAAGTGGAACCGTTCCATGCAAAAATAGCTTTCATCCAAATTTCACAAATCCTTGCTAATAACGTCATATCGCTGACCTTGCTGTGCTACTTTTGTCCAAATTTGGCCAAAATAACAATGACCACCACCACCATCAGCTCATTTTACGAGATTCGTCATCAGTCTGCCGAATTAAACTCGGATGGACACAACAACAAGTTTTTCCTCCACGTCGGCTTCTTCTTCAAATCGGATAATCACACCAAGTGCTTCGCCTATTCAAGAAGCTCTCACAATCGCGACAACCTCCTTTCTGCAATTTCCTCCTGTAATCCTGTCGAAGCGGCTGGGTTCATATACTTGGAAAAGTATCTCAACGTCACAATCAGTGAGAATTTAATTATGGGATGTTCTGAAACTTCGGAGGAGAATCCCTGGTTTCTCCGGGTTTGTCTCGGGGCTAAAGGTCTATTCCCTTTGAAGAACGACTGGATTGAGAACCGAGGCTACGAAGTGACCTGGCCTGAGAAGCCTCACAGCTTAGTAACTTGCCTTAACCAGTCTCGTCTTTTGGGGATGGACGACAGTCTCCTACAGTGCAGTTCGAGAAGACACTTGGATAATTTTAATAATACTTTACTTCGTAAACGCGATTGTGTTCCGGTTGAGCTTATCGAAGGCGCTGGATATATTCTGGCTTCTCATTGGCGTTTCATACCGCCACAAACATTCAAGAAGATTTCTCTCAATTTACCTCCCCACTTTTGGACTTCTCTACTATATTTATATCAGTCACCTCTCTTCCGACGCTATTCGCATGCAGAGGTTCCCCTCCCTCCGAGAATTGGTGTCGCAAGGCTACTCCCTGTGGATTCCGCGGATGAAGCCCGACGAGGTCATTAAAGCTTACCAAGCCTCAGGATCAAGATTTCAAAATATTATCAAGCGTCTTGCTGGAGACAGGAGCCCCGAGGATTTCATGGACACTCACGGCATTCAAGACTGGTTTAGTGGAGGCACACTGGAATTTGTGGAGCGCATCACGAAGCACCAGCTTCTCGGATTCGGAAAGCTTTGCGGGGTCCTTCTCCTCATTTTGGGGAGGGGAGAAGCAATATTTAAGGATGAATATATTTGCAGATCGTTTGGCATTGAGGAGTACTTTCCAATGTCGCCTAGACAGTATGTGAGAGCATGGTCGTTTTTGTCGGAGCGGTTTTACCAAGGATTTACCCAGTTGGAGGAGAATGGCTTGTTTGAGATGTTAAAAAGGGGAAAGCAAAGCATTGGATTGAGGTCGTACTCAGAACTGGCATTACGTGGAGAAAGTGATGAAGCACAGGTCGCTAACTGTTAAAAGTCTTGTAGGAATCGCATGTGGAGTTCATTGTTGTCTTGGGGCTGTCATTCTGGGGATTATGATGATGATGATTATTGTTGTAAAAAGGGGGAATGTGAGCATGAGAAACATTTTATGTAAACCTAAATTGAAAAATCCATTCGGATATTTATTTCTGGAATTAAGAACGAATTGGAAATAATAAAAAGTAATACGTTTCATTTTAAAGTCTACGTTATTCATGCATGCCAGTTGTTTTTTCCGAAAATTTCTCTCGTGATTTTTCTCCCACTGGAGTCCAATCAAATATTTATCTGACTAAAACAAACCTCATCCAAAAAGTGAAACTCAAGCAACACCTGCACTTATCATTGAGAGACAAAAGAAAAACGAAAGTAGCAGACCTGAAAAACAAAATGTTTATCTCCATTGCCGTGAACCCAAAAGCGTTTTATTTGCTTACCAAACGCAAACAGTCAGGCGACCTGAATGGTGTTGAATGAAAAATGATGATGACCAATTGTATCTTTTGGGTCAAGTCTGTGTATTCAACTGCCTTGAACTTTGTGACTTTTTCAAGAAATTGCACCAAGCATTGCATAACATGTCATGAAAGTTTGTTTGATGTTTTCCGCTCGTGATATGCTCGAGAAAGTTTGAAAAGTTGTTGAACTTGCTGACCAAGCATTGCATATAACATGTCATGAAAGTTTGTTTGATGTTTTCCGCTCGTGATATGCTCGAGAAAGTTTGAAAAGTTGTTGAACTTGCTGGAGAGCACGTACCCCACACGAGACGACCTTTTTCATTCCTGACCACCTGTCATACTGAGTCAGTTGTGTTGGCAGGATTATAGATCGAACATCTTCAGCTTTTCATGGATATATTATACATCATTACATATTTATGCATTTGCCACTTTGGATGTACGTGGAAAACTACAGAGATCTCCAACGATGATTTTACGTCAGTATCGCCGTACGTTAGGTGTTTACCCGAGCAACGTTTTTTAATCATGCAAAGCCAAAAGTTTGATGTGTGGAGAAGATAGTAAAAAAAACTTGGCATAAAATGGCATAAGGTTACATTCTCCACACTTGCATCGCAGTCGGTGCTTGGTCGTGTTACCACTGTCATCGTGTCCCAGTAGTGGTCGGTGTGTGAACTCTGATCTGATGTTACTGGCGTAAATGGAACATTGCCAATTTGATTAAAAGCCTCTGTGTGCCATATCTCTTGAAGTGGATGAAAGGCAGGATACACCTTTGGTAAGTGCAAACATTGTCCCAAATATTTTGACATTTGTTATCAAACCAGTCATAAATTTTTATACTGGCAAAATTTATGGGTTTGCAGACACTTCATCATGGATTCGCACGAGGTTCAACTCGAGACGAGTCCAGAAGAGAAGGCGAATCCTATCTCACGAATGTTCCTCCTTTGGCTCGTTCCACTGCTGAGGAAGGGAGCTAGAAAGGACTTGGAACTTGGGGACGTGTACCGCAACCTGCCGAAGGATGGGTCGGCTGAGAATGGGACGAAAATTGAGGAGTAAATTACTTTGAAAATCAATAATGCAAATCTTGAGGTGTAACAAAT
>JAHZMW010000342.1:0-21571 GCA_027743745.1 Alloscopus bannaensis
GGGTAGATGTGGAGTCAAAATGGAAGTCGTGCATTCTCAAAACATTTCTTTAGTTGAGATTATTTCAATTGGATCAACAAGCTCGTTGCATGTAGTACCTCGTAGGGTTATAATTGTAGACAAAACATTTTTCCAGATTTTTTAAAACGTGTTTGAAATGCGTTTTCTAACTTTAAATTTTTTTCCCAGAGATCAATACTCAACGATTTGATTGCCATCATTAAAAATTCCGGCTCAGTGAGCATTCCTTTTTGGAGGTGTGTCCATGTGCCCTTTGCCTGGGAGGAAATTCGGAGGGAACACTTCCCGAAAAAGATTTCACTCCAACTTCTTCCTCGCCTAGAGCAAAGTGAGAGCACAATGGATGATAATTTTCGGATTGTTATGCACGTAAAAGATAGTTTGGGCCAGTGTGCAATTGCCTCAAAGCTTCTTTGCGTGTGTGCACGTGTGCTCGGTGAAAGGCTTGTTTCACCACGACACGAGTCGCAATTGGAATCATTTAAAAATCTATTATTAGCCATCCTCCTCCTCATCATCGTTGGCAATAAACGTTTTCTGGGACTTGATCCCCAATCGCTGATTACTCACGGAAATGATGAAGGCCTGACTCGAGCACACATTCTCATCTTCAAAAGATTGGGATGATGATGAGAGCGCAGTAAAAGCTAATAACACCATCCACTCTGAGAGAAGGGAAATGGTCAAAGTTTTCATATTTCCTTCGTCTCACACAGCTCAATAAGAAAGGGAGAGAGAGAGAGTAAAAAGGAACAATTTTCTGATCAGTTGCAAAGATAAAGTGGAGCCCCAGAAGGGAGCTCGCTTCATCATTAAACGATATAATATCTAATAATATAATATTTCTGATCTCAAAGCTTTCCTCGTATTATTCCAACTTCCCTCTGAGTGTGTGTGTGCATTGATTTCACATTTTCCGGAGATAAAGATCAACGATCGTCATCACAGAGATGGTGATCGTTAAATGAGGGCATGCATGTGGTCCTCTCTTTGTTTTCAGCGTTTCCATCCACAGACTGAGTCACGAAGTGGTTGCAAAGAGCCTAAGTGAATTTGTGACTGTGGTCAGATGAAGACGAAAATGTGAGCTCAATGAGCAATTCATAAATTGCTTTTTGAGTCACTGCTGAGATGCGAGTTTTGCATGCACGTCAAGAGGAACAACGCTGCGAGAAAAATGAAGGTGCATCATCCATTCTGAGATTGAGGGGAGAGATTACGGAGATTCACGGAGGAAATTGTGATTTCATTGCACAAATTGAAACTATGCTCGCTCATCCTCGTCGTAATGTATGTCACTTGTCAGCGAATTTGCATTCGCGTTTTAATTTAGAGCGTGGTCACACTCAGCACGTGTGTGGACATCTTTTGCTGTCGCCTCGATTAACTCGTAAATCATTAGAGGATAAAAGGAGGATTCTGTGGTTGTCTCGGAGTCCCATCGTCTTTTGAAAGAATTCAGCTTTCGCGACAGTTTTTAACAGACACTGTGGCCACCTCACCACCTGAGGTGGTGCCAATATAGGTGTACTTCAGCAACAAGTCTGTGCTTCAGGGTCCGTGGATGTCAATGCTTAATTGAAGAGAGGCGGATATGCAATGATGAAACCGCAGTTTGTGGTCACAAGTTGAGCGGTCATTTCGTGTGTGGAGGTTTATCTTTGAGGCGACCACCTAACCACAACCGGTAACGAACTCAAGTCTCTCCCCTCAAAACCTTAATCTCGGGTTGATCACTTGTCGTGGTCACTCTAATCAAAGAGAGTCCCTTTAATCAAGAGTGTGCAACCACACGGGACTCCAAAGCCAGAATTGTCATCCCTTTTCTCAATACATCTCTCAAAATATAAAAATTCCCTCACATTTTGCTTCGAACAAACTATTTTGATTGTCTTCCTTCTTTTTATTGACATTTATGACATGTTTTTTCCCCTATCCTTCTGGCATCTGGTTGGAATGCGCTGATGATGAGAGCTGGTCAATAAAACGTCAATAACAGGAGAAATAATAAGTTGTCTGTTTGTCCGCTCAGAGTTCCGTCGTATATTGTTATTAGTAGGAAACAGAGTGGAATGGCACACTCGATAAGGGAAGTGGAAGGCTCAATTAATATTTCAGGAGGACATTGTCTATCTCCAACAAAATGCTACTTATGATAATGGTAGCCTTGTTCAGCTAACGAAGGCGTAGTTACGGGGAGTAACGCACTGTAATGTAAGTTATAATGAACCCGAGTTCTCTGTCTTTACGAGCAATTACACGGTGCAAGTGAGAGACTCATCCTGAATCAAAGGCACAACTTTCATTGCCAATAATAACGTCAGTCTTGCATCCAATAACTTTTCCTTCTCGTTTCACCATGATTATTACTCTCCGTCTTACATGTTCGAGTTATGGTTGGAGAAATGATGGTTTATGAGCTGCCAATAAAATTACAAGCGAGAGAACTGAGTCGTACAGATATATGGACATTCATATTTCATGAAAGTTATTCGAGTGAGAAGGACTAGAAAAAAAATCAATGATGGTTTATGAGCTGCCAATAAAATTACAAGCGAGAGAACTGAGTCGTACAGATATATGGACATTCATATTTCATGAAAGTTATTCGAGTGAGAAGGACTAGAAAAAAAAATCTCCTTTTTTTCTCTACACATGTTCCTCAGTATGTCGAGATGACAGAAAATAAACTTCTCGTATTCAAGTGTCAAATGGCCACCGTAAAAGAATAGATATATTGGCCGCTCAAATTGAAATGGGATTCTGATCCAATTTCTTTGTCTTCCCTGAACAACGATTCTGATCTTTCAAGTTCTTCCACATTTCTTCTTTCTCCTAATTGGACTGGTATGCAGAGGTGTGAGCACTCATAATGTTCCAGGAAAAAATGAATTTTTTTTGTAGTAGTATGATTAAACAAGCATTTCTTTATTGAATGACAGCTCCAAAAGAAAAATAATATTTTACAAATGGCCCAACAATTTTTTATACTTTTTCACTCGAGTAAATCTAAGTTTGACGATTACTTATGACCAAGTGAGACAGTAATTTTGCTCCGAAGTAAAAGTGATACTGTGTCATATACATACTCAGCAAAGCCTGGAAAAAACTACGAGAAGATACGTACCTCCAAATGATGTTGCATATTAAGGAGAAAAGTATTTTAGAGGGCTACACATTATGCTCCCAACATTCTTGGCAAATTGATGTGAATTACGGTTACATCTTGTACAGAAGAAACCAGAGTGAGTTGTGTGAGAGGACGACGAGTTGTTGTATCGTTGTTTCCATTATTCCCGTGAATTATGTATGTTGAGGGCACCACAGCGGAGAACAAGTTGAGTAGTAAATTCATCCGGAATATCTATTGCCTCTCGTCGACCATTATATTTTCGAGAGTACCTCTACACAGCAGACAAGTCATTACGAAAAGTCTTTGCAAGACTCAGCACCCAAATACGAAACAAAAGTTTTGTTCGAGTCTTGGAAAAAAAACTTATTAGTTGCATTCTCAGGAAAAGTAAACTTTTTTCCACAGCTCAGAGATGTGCGTGAAGCGGTATTTTGTTTCCAATCAAAAGTAACTTATTGGAACGCAAAAGTACAATCCCATTTCTCATCTGTGAACAGTGCTCATACGAGAAATGATAGGAAAACTTTTGTTTACGTTCGAGAGCACACACTCGTCTTCTCCGAATTCGAAAAGCAGATTGTCCGTGTAATGTAAAAATTGGGTAGGATCTTATTTTCTTGAGCGCAACCTCCGATTTATTTAAGCATCCACATCGACGACTGCTCATGTCCATTATTATTATTGAGTAATTCGAAAAAGTGGATATTTTTCCACTTTGCCTAAAATGAGCCCGTTTCAAAGTATATATTCCATCTTGTTGGTGGTGCATGTGTGCGATCAGTTTAACTCACTTCTCCCATCGACGAGCGTAGTCGCATTATCATTACACAGAAAAGGGATCAAATTTTCAGAGTGTTTTTAATAGACTCCCCACACATTGCTTCGAACCTTACAAGACAAAAGGGGAGGAATTAAGGATAAAATCGGAGTGGTGGAAAATGGGATATTTTGTTTGAAGGAGAAACCCTTTAGCTGTAATGACGTGAAGTGACCCTTTTGTAAATTGGGATCTTCGTCTTTTTTTTTGGTGGAGCAGAGATCATATGCACGCATCATCCACTCCAGAAAATGATTTTGAGGAGGACTCTATCATCATGAGGAACGTCATTATCTCTTGATTCTCATTTTCTTCATATGGCATATACGCATCGTAGAAGATCACTTGTGAAGTGATCATCATGAAGTGGGAATTGAACGGGAGGACAACGACGGGAAGACTCTCTTGAGTCGGGATAGTGTGTAATACGGAGAAGATGACTTCAAGAGATATATCCCATTACAGCGTGTCAGGAAGATGGGCTCTGGTGTGCATCTCGGGCTGATGGGTGTTGTGTGCATCGTCCCTCGTTGAGTGTGCAATGATATGGCCACTTGAGCCTCACATTTTCTACACCCAACTATAATGCATTCCACCACTCGTCAACGGTGCACTAAAACAGGCACCAAAATGAGAGGTCTCTAAAAAAAGTTGATTCGTTGGAAATGTGTGTGGAGAGTACACATTTAATTTGGGGAGGTTTTGTGGTTTTTCATGATTTACAAACAATGATGATTATGCAGAGGTAGTGAAGGTTTTAAAAAATGTGCAGATTTCTAGAAGAAATTTTGTATGACCCAAAAGAGTTGTGCAATCCCGTGGGAAAATGTGACCATGATCATTGCGAATATTTCTGAAATACAGGGTTTGCATACCAGTACCATCCCTCGCACTTGATTCTTGTTATTTGTGTAATTGTACCCATTTAAAGGATTGTTTTACGTTTGAATGCAATTCTTGTTGTAATTCTTAAGAACCACGCCACAATGGTACAATGTTCATCGAGTAAAAGACAAGCCTTGATGATGAACTGGAAAGTGCAGTGTCATGCCTCATCGTGGCTTTGCCACGCTTTGATTTGTTCTCGCACTAATTGGCATTACAACGCAGTCCCAACTCATAAATCGAAGGAAACCCACTTTTTTTTCTTCCTTCACTCTCTCAACATTTCTCAAGATGGGCATGGACAATGAATATTTTATTCCTGGAGCAAAACACCAAGATGTAATTTACAGTCCGCCCAAATAAACAGGCTCACTCTCCACAGAGAATATTATTGCCGATGATGATGAAGAGGAATTTCTCTCGTGGATAAACTTTTTTTTATGAGAAACGGAAAACTATTTGTATGCATTTTGTCTTGCGTGAGTGAGCAAGAAAAGTATTGATAAATGCGCATATTATATATCGAAGGGAAAAAACATTTGAGGATTCGGAAAGAAACTTTTTGGCTTGCAGCAACTTATCCATCACATCACACACCTCCAACGAAAACACATATATGCATAATCTATGTATTATGTATAAGTGTGTTTGTGAAGATATGCTCATGTGTAGTTTCGTACGTGAAGCCCAGTCTGTCAGACGTATGCTTTAGTGCCTCCAGTCGAAGTCGTAATAAATCTATGAGTTACGGCCTGGGATTACTATTCTGGAGAGAGGAAAACGTGGAGAACTCATACACAAATGAATTGAATCGAAAAGACTTGGGGGAAACCAGAATATCATTCTGAAAACACAAGTCACTCGCTTGAAAGCGGAACACATTTCTCAAAATATGAGAAACCACTCGCTCTCTGTGAAATAACCGTATTTCTTCAGACAAACAGCAACCCTCTATTCCAGTTAACAGTCTTAAAAGAAACTTTGGGCTGTAAACATTGGTCTAAAAACACGTAAAGTCAAAAGAGAGCTTTTTTCTCAAAACACTTTTCGAAGCTACTCAAAAGTACCTGTTTAAAATGCATTGAGTCTATTGATGAATACAGTGTGTGTGGTGTTTTAACAAAGTTGGGGTAGGCGGAACACACCCTTTGAAAAAAGACTTGAAAACACGCTACAGTTTCATTCATTACAGAAAGTGTGGGGAGTATTTTTATTTACCTGCGAAAAAAAGGGTGGACCTCGGAAACACAGTTTCTCGTCATCTCTACAAAAAACATCTTTTCAAACTTTATCTCACTCATCTCGTCGCGTCGAGCGTTTCGACGTTTTCCGAAAGGCTTATGGTTGCATCCACAGATAAATGACAAGTGTTAAAACATTTCTCTGATGGAAGGGATTAATGTAATCTAAATGAATCCGTGTATCCAACAGTGGGTTGAGAAGCACGTAACTGCTTTTAACAGACTCTCCAGCTCTCAAAATAATCCCTGCTCTGTTAATGCCCCTCTTGTCTTATCCTTAAATGACTTTTATTACGGTTCTGACACACGATCATCATCAACTCTGGATTTTTTTGGTCTCTGTAAACCACTCTCTCATGCAAGTGCTAAAACAGTGGTTCATGTCAAAAGGGAAGAATTCCACTCTAATTGCTTATGCACCTTTTCCAAAAAAAAAGATGCAGAGACTCATTCCTTCACATTTCCTCATTGCTCTCATCTATTGATGACGAAAATAGGAGTCTTCAACCTGTGAAAACAGCTTTGAGTTCTATTCCGCCTGCTACCACACATCCTTTGTGTTGCTGGTATAATGGAGACCCAACACCGCTGCTACCGCTACCACCATTAACCTATAAAAACGCCAAGGGTGGCTTCACTCAGGACACACCATTAGAGAGAATGCGGTGGATGCCGAGCTGTCTCTCATTTCGCATTCAAGAAGAGCATCATCTCGCCGATCCATTGGAGCACGCTCACCAGGAAAATGTGATGCCACTTAATGAGTCGTCTATTTGAGAGAGATGCATAATGAATGATGATATGTGAGTGAGGTGATTGCATTGTGTGCAAGTGAAATAACAGGTTCACAAAACTTCGATTACGCCAAAGATATGTGTGCAGAGAGAGGCACTGCTGCAGGCGTCATGCCGCCTGCTGCTTCGCCGTTGAGAGAATGCCTTCATTCACTCAAAAATAAATGGGATGGCACACAAAATAAAATGAGCGTTTTTTTTCTTCTGCCGTTTCATTGTTGCTCATAAAGAGAGCTCACTTACGCTGCATTTTATTGACTGCGGTCTCCTGACTCTGAAAATATGACGACTTGATCGGCAAAGATAAATGAGTCCCATGAAGTGATTCGCGCGGCCACATGAGTCTCTCATTGTGAATTGCCCTTGAAATACGGCGGAGATGATCCGATGAGGAGATCAGGTGGCAGTAATTAGAAAATATACTTTGAATATCGTACACATCCACTCTGTGGATATCATCTAGGAGCAACGTCCCAATTCTCGGTGTGTGCACACAGCCACCGCGACGTCAAAGACAAAATGTGGGATGACTGTTGGATCCATTTAATTACGATGGTTGATGGGGATATGCGCCTCAAAGAGCCAGGCCCAAACTCTGTAAAATATGAGAGTCCTTCCATTTCCTCTGAGTTTTGATACGAGATCAAGACAAGTGCATGATTGCCATTTGCATCGGGCATGCAAATCCTACTAAATCATCAAAGTTTATCATGAGAAGGAGAACGAGGAACGGTACATTTTGAGAGGAATCGATTTATCAGAGATGAGCAAAGCAAAAGGAAGGCGAGCCAACACAAAAAAGCCGCAACGTAACCGGTGTGCGCGAAAAGAGTAACCTCAACATTCCAACGGAATCGTAAAAATGTCACCAATTAAACTACAAACTCATATGACGCATCATCCCCTGTTGTTCCTTTATCTTCAAAGAATTTCCCTTCAATTACTCTTCTCAGCTTTGTGGCAATAAAATGGGAACAAAAATATACGTAGGTCATTTTATCAGAGACAAAGGTATAATCTCTGTGATCTTGTTTGTGTTTTCCGAAAAGACGATTGCCTTGTCACTTGATTGAATTTGGGGTTTTGATTAAAACAGATTTTCACTAATATTCTTTGCTCTGTTTCACTCGTGTGGAGACGATTTTGGTGTGAAATTGAATTACAGAGGAAATTGCGCAAGTTTTAATTAGTACGCTCCGCATGGGGTCTAGACAGAAATCCTTGCGACATCGTCGTTCCATCATGGTTTCATAAGAAAGCAAATTATTGTTGGGCTTATCACACTTTTTCGGAAGTGCTACCTTTAATGCGCAATTCGTCGTTTGTAAAGTGTTCAAAAATGTCCTTCGTATATTTCATCATGAGCTATTCATCTAGTGCAAAACGCATTTAGACTCAATTCATCAAACGTCCCGATTGCTTTTCGACAATTCTTCGAATGGCCTCGCTATTTTTTGCCATTTAGTCCTGGAGAACGGTAGGTCACAAAGATCGATGGTTTGAGAGGAAGAGATATGGTGGCAATTGATTTAAGTACATCCGTCTCACATTTAAGGAGAAAAACGAGGTGCTTGTATGCTGATACGAGATTGTGGCGAAAAACGGCTCCACACGCCATTGACACACTCACGCAAACACACATTTTTCTATTGAAAGGAATCAATCAGTGTAATAGCTTCAAGATTTCGGTTTTTTGTAAATTTCCAGATGGTCTTCACCTCAGCATCGGAATATCTCAACGGAGCGACAAAAGGCAGGGCTTACTTCCACCGAGTGCAAATCATCCTGCCTCCAGCGTGGGACTCGCGAGCTTGTGGCAAGATGTTGCCAGCGTCCTTCACGAGTGCGAGCAGCGTCGGGGAGGCTCACTTTCAGATTGACGGCGACCACCCAGTTTTCGGACACAATCCTTGGACTCAACAATCCCGCGGGTGTGCCCAGCAAGGCGAGAAGATACACTTGGGATACCAGTACATCATGGGATACAATGACAGCGAATCCTCTCACACATTTCCAGGTACAAATGAAGTCATCCTAAGTCATGACATCCCTGTAGTTATTATGTCTCTACATTATTCCCGTTCGTCGTCATTTGTGAAACGAGAATTTGCGATTTTATGGTTTTAGTAGAACAAAAAACTTAATTAGCACGGTTTAAGCAGAGTCAGCTCGCTACGCAAAAAGCCACAAATGTCGTAATAATTACAATTAAAGAGTGGAACGAACGCGTAATTATTTTCATACGTTTTTTTGCCGCCATGCACTCACGGATTCTCATTAAATGTTCCCACAAGGGTGGGGAAAGCTCGGGATATGTCACAAATGTACATATGCACGCGTGTGTTTTTAACCATTTGCACATAGCCAGGGAATGAGAGAAAGTTGTTTACCCACAGTGAGATCCATGTCGCAAATTTTAATATTTTTTACACGAGCTTTCTCTCTCTCTACTCGAAAAAGTTTTTTGTTGTATGCTGTTCTGTATACGATTGTATAAAAATGCTTTCACACTCGTGTCTGGATGCCAGCTCCACCAGACGAGTTTTTTTTCCGTTTTGTAATCCGAAGACTGTATTTGTGTATGTTTAGCGAAATAATGAAGTGGTTCTGCGAAAGGATTTTGTGATACACTTATGCTCCGGCTGGGATCTGCATGAGAAATGATTTCGCAACTTTTTCTTCGCAGTCTCACTCATGGCGCTGTTGGTAAAAGCAGATTTTTCTGGGCTGCTGTGCATATTTATTATGTGAGCTTGTGTGTATCCCTGTGTGGCCGATTTGTTGTAATGGGAAAACGAGTGACAAGAATGATTGAAGGGATTTGGGTGGGAGAGAGTTAAAGAATTTGAGTACGCCACACAGCGGCGTGCTCTCACTGTGTAAATTATGTTGTATTGAAGAGCAGTTTCTCCGCTGGAGCTCATTTTCCCACTCACTTTCTCTCCAGCATAAAAAGTTTCACTCTGACAAATCAAGTGGAGAAAGTGAGAGAGAGAGAGAACAAGATGCTGGAGGAGGAGAAAGTTTTGGGTTGCACAAAAGGGAAACTTGTAGCCCGGCATGTGGCTCGCTTTGTCCTCATATCTCACATGTAAATATTATGCAGTGCGAACACCAAGTTGGGCTTGACGATTGTTTCCGTTTTGTGGGAGAATTCTACACAATGTCGCTTTCATGTACATGTAAACAGTACTATGAAACTTTCCAATGCAGAAACTTTATGAAGCCAAATAAGGCACATAATTGAGAAAATGTATTGTGAGCTGTAATTCTCCGTAATGCGTCATAATTTCAATGGAGACCTCTGCGGGACATATACACACCTTGATTCCAAGAAAAAATTCACTATTGCTCAATTCCGGTAATGACTCAATGTTCTGATTATTTCGTATTATTTGTCGTTTGTTTCAGTACGGTGAAGACTCCGGGAGCTACGGCTCTGGTCGCCAGTCATCATCCTCTTCCTCCTCAGCGGGAGCGGACAAGAGACCCACTTCGTGCACGAACAGGCCACTCCAAGGAAGCTGGTACGACTCTCTCCCCATTCTATTTTCTCAATATTTTCATATTTACATATTTAATTTCATAATATGCCACCAGCTCTCGAGAGGTGCTCATATGGACTACGAGTTTAGCTCGATATTTATGATTTCTCTCTGGAAAAACTTTCCTGTACAATAACAACAATATCCAGTACAAAAGGAAATTAGCACAATGATTGCTACAAAGCTGTAAAAATCTCATCAGCAAGAGATACCTACACTAACAACTACATTGTGTGTCCTCTATATCTTCAGAATTTCCCCCATATTTCACTTAGAACTGGGAGAAAGCGGTGAAATTAATTATTTTTACCGTCTGCACCACCATCTACGATTCCAGACATTCAGTTCCATGCAGAGACGCACAGTCTTGATGTTAGGTGCGCTATTGTTCTATAAGCACTTTGTCTAGAGAAAAAAAGAAACCAGGAGTAATAGCCAATTTATGGGAATGTGTGACCGGAATGAAATGGAAGGCAGCCACCGACTCGTACCAATTTTTTTTTTCTACAATACAATATGCACACGTTGTTAATGCCTCAGTTTTTCTAAAAAAGAAACGGATACAAAGCAGCGTGTTAAAAATGGGAATGCGTACTTAGTTGTGTATCTCATTTCATTTTTTCTAGTTCATCCCACAAGATCATGTAATTCCTTTCCTATTACCAAATTATATCTTTTTTCTCATAGCGTAGAAAAATCCTTGAGCCATCATTATGTGTACATTGGCCGGATAATGATGTTCGCCACCCGTTTAGACAAAAATATACCAGCGCATTGGAGAAAGTGTGGAGAAAGCGTGTAGTGGAACTCGTGCATATTAAGCGAGCAGGATAATCCATGTTATCTCCGTTATCGTCATCATCATCATCACATCCGCGTGTAACACTCCGCTTTTGCTGCAGTTCCTTTTCCCGTTTCCAGCGAGCACCAAATAGCGACTGAAATGGCTCATTCATTACGGGCCGGAGGAATGGAATCGTTGTGTGGAACCGGAACGTGTTCTCCAACTTCTGCAAGAGAAAGTACAAGATACCCAGAGAAAGCGCGAGTGGGGCAAGATGATCACAAAAAAATTAGATCGAGTCAATGGAATTCCTGAGACACACTCATTGAGAGTGTGTGACGCAGTGCACACTTTTCTACGCTATTCGCACGTAATGCTAAAGAGAGAAAGCGAATAGAGAACTAGAGCTGATGGTGATGATGATGGGATGACGTAGGCTGAGCACTTTCTCATCTCCTTTTTATGCTCCACTTGAGAAGAAGATGGAAGAAGATTAGAGTATTTTGGTGATGCCCCTTCTTTGTCGATACTTACTTTCCGAATAATGGACCATCAAAGGGACTCACACGCACTTCCACAGGGTCGGATTCGGAGAAAAGAAGTGAATGAGAAAATTTTCTTTTACTCTGAAATAATCCACACCTCTCTATTCTCTATCCATTCGGTAGTTACACAAGCAGGAGAGTATTACACAAGAAAAACGGAGTGTCAGAGAAGGACAGAGAAAGATAACAATTGAGGAGCTGTGTGAATTTTAATGAGACAGAATCTCGGGTGTCACAAAGGGAAAGCGACACCCTTCAAAAATTGCAGGTTACACAATGGTTTCGCATTGCGAATTAAATATTACGCCATCAAAAGTGGCAGGTGTGCGGAATACGATGACAAGTCCTGCAACTTTCACTGATACGTCAATAAACATGTCATTTGGCAAGTAGAATTGTTGTTGACACGCGGCTGATTTTTTGATGAATGTTTTCAGGACCGGCGATTGTGGCGGTGGCAGTGGATCCCACTCGAGTCAGCACGGAGCTCACGCTCACCATCCACACGGCTCTTTTGGGGACAGCGGAGACCGTTCTGGAGGGAGTTGCGTGTTCGTGCCCTTTCTGATTGACAACAGGAACATCACGAGCTCGATCATGTCGTATCCTCATCTTCGGAACGTGAAGACCTTCTGTGACTCGACGACTCACAATCGGCACGCGCCCACAAAACACAACTTCCTCTGCGACCACAAGTCCGTGTCGCAAGTCATGTTCTCGCACCCCGACTTCCAGAACAGTTCCGGGCTCTCGAGGTAATCAGAGAAAACATTTTTTATGTTTCAGCTTCACAGAGGCACGATAGAAAGGCAGGGAGTAAAATAGTGTCAAAAGTGTCTCGTCAATCTCTTTTTCCTTTCATTCCGACGAAATAGAAACCTCAAGAGTTCCCCTCACGTTAGTGTGAGAACACGACACTGTACTTTCACTTGATCAAATTTTTTAGAGTCAAAATGAATAAAAAAAACACATGAGTTCTACACGTGCCTACGATTTGTTCTTGGGCATTTCCTCTGTCTTTGAAGAGTTATCCCACAAATTGAACTCAGAGTCAACACAGTGTACATCAAAGTTTGAAAGATTACGAAATTGCAACACTTCTCCACCGGAACTTTTATCCACTTTCACCTGCTCTCACCAATGGAAAAGTCTAGAGGGGATTTTCTGTCCTTGCTTCACAAATCAACTTTTTTTTTAAACTAAAACTTTGAAAAACTTTCGTCGACTTCTCATTTTTTTAAGAACAAAAAAGTTGTGATCCTCAAGTTGGAGATATGCATGTTTTCCGTAATTCTCAAGTCATGTATGTGATTGCTTTTACAGAAGCGGTGGTCGCGGAGCAGCTCCCGAGTTTGTCATCAAGCAACTCACCGTTCCGAGATTTGTGCTGATGGTGGAAGAGACAGGGAACATGAACCTCAGGGTACGCACCTAGCCTTGTCGCTTTGACCTTTTTTCTGATTCTCGCATAAATTACGAGGGAGAAAGTGTGTGTCACGAGATAAGACATGGAAGGCGATGACTCAGTGAAAGCGTAAACGCAGTAAATATCTCACACACGGAGACTTTCACCTCATTAAAAGGATATTGGATTAAGGGACAGAGCTCCATAAAAGAGAGCAATAAATGCTCATCTAATTCCCGGTTGAGCTCTGTAAATGTTTATTTATCCCACTGTGACCATTTTCATATTGTTGCAGGACGTGTGGAAATATTTGAAGCTGGCGATCCGGAAATTCATCAAGTACGACTTGCCCAGTGGCACGCAAATTGGATTAATGACTGTCGGCTCGGACATTCGCATTTTGGCCAACATGACGAGTCTCGAGGACAATCTGAGGGGGGTGCTCGCCGAGAAGTTGCCCAACTACCCGAACATTGAGACGGGCTCGTTGTCCCTCCGCAAGGGGATCAGCCAGGCAATCAATGTAATGCAATAAACTTGTTTCAATCTTTTGTCTCTACACTGTATTCCCTATATTATCTCGTCGCGTCTCCTTCCCCCATAGTCAAACACGTACAAATGAGCAACGACCACACACACACAGTTTTCAAAAGAGATACACATTTAAGCCTCTGTAAATGAGAGGAGTGCAGCAGAGACAGGATAATTACATTAGAACAATGTGTCCAAAGTCGGGCTGTCAACGACTGTCTCCCCGGCTTTCTCTCTGGACAGCATCAAATGAACACAAAGCAGGGATATTCTCATTTGATTAGTGTGGGTCTTGTGCATACCCTAAAATTTATTATTACGTTTTTTTCCTCCTGAAATTGATGCGCATTTGGGGAGCAATAAAAATGTATTCAGTCGCACAAAGAATAAAATGAAATCCACCGTGTTTCCCCCAAACTTTCCCTTTTACATAATAACTAAGTGTAATGAAATTATCGCAGATTTACACCACCGAAGCTTATACTAATAATAATTCCTGTAATCCTGATTGCACAGATGCTCAAGGGGAATGGACAGCGTGTGGCTGGCTCCGTGATCATCCTCATCAGTCAAGGGAGCATCTCACCTCTCGACCTTGAGAGCTCAGTGCACATCCTGAGGCAAGAGGAGATTTCCATTGCGACTATCGAGTACCCTTCGATCGGCGACGGGAAAATCTCCGTGCTCTCCCAAACGACTCGGAGTCCTCACTACATGATCCGGGAGACAGGGGTTGGGACGATGTCTCATATGTCGACCTACATCCAACTCGTCAACTCGATGATGGAGATCCAGCGCTTCTTCACGAAACGCATCGTTCCGAAGTGGCCCACTTTGGTGAGTTTTTCTCTATTCCTCCTTTTCTTGGGATTCTTGTACAATGACGTTCCTTAATGAAACTGAAATTTGTTGTGCACACACAAATATACAAAAAGGACATGCTTTCTCAAAAAACGGAAAACTTTCCCTTGTGCGGTTTTCAAAAGTTTTTTTTCTCTTTCTGTTGATGCGTGCGTGTCCGCAAAAATATTGGGATTGTGGTGGGATGAACGCGATTTATGAGTGTCTCCTCAATGACTAAAACAGAGAAAAGTGGAGGATTTACGAGAAAGTTCCGCTCTCACTCACAAAAACATGTCATTTCTGTGGGAAAAGTTGGAAAAGAGAAAGTTGTCTGAATGCTCTCCCAATCATTCTCGCTTATTGAGAAAAACTCGATTTTTTTTCCTGAGAAATACAAAAAAATATACCACAGTTTACAACGAGTATGCCGTGCATGACTCGACGAGTGCAAATATCAGAGGATTTCGCGAAATTAAGTTGGACACAGCGAAAACTCGTTTATAGAAAGACGTCGTGTTTTTTTTTCAGAGAGAAATCGCACGTGATTATCAGTATCACAGGGATGTGACGATGATGTGATTATGAAAGAGATCAGTGTGAGCCACGATGAAATATAATATGTCTAGGGAAAGGATTTAGGATGCGATATTCGAGAGTAATTTCGTGATTCCAACACAAGTTATGGATATGTTGGTGATGATGTGTGTGGGAAGAGAGTTTTTTGCGCGTGTTTTATTGATAACTAGATATTCCAACTAACTGAACACAAGTTATGCACGTCTCTCTCCATTTCACTGCTTTCTCCCGAAACTTACTGAGAGAGAGAGAGTGGAGTGTTTTGTGTGAGCAACTTTTCACTTTTTCGCATTTCGCCAACTTTCTCCGTGAATCGGTGAAAGTGGGGAACACACACAATGCTTATAAGGTTTTATTTAGCATCAGCACAAATCTAAGTTTCCTTTTTTGTGCAAAACTCGCTTCAACTTTTGGTACAACTGTGTAACAAGCCTTGTACATCATATTGAGACTAAAGCAGCCTCCTCACTTGTAATACATGCGGTCTCAAGTGAAAGAGAAAGCTTTAAGCTCTTTTTTTTTCTCTGGATAAAACACAAAAGGCGATATATATTTTTTGTGAAGTGAGTGAATGGAGGTAACGGTGCGAGTTGTGATTATTGCTCTTCCCCTCCAACTCCTTTTTGCTCAACTCGTATGGATGGAAATCAGTTTCACTCTCTCGAAACTCAAACAGAAAAAGAGCACACACTCACATATCCCATCACACGTAGGAATGAGAAAGCAGGAACTCTGCAAATGTCTCTTTTTCGAGATAGTTAACTCGTTGAGAAATACTGAAAAACTTTCTCTTATCCCACACCCCAGAAAAAAACCATATATCCTCCACACAAGAGCAGATTGCAACTTCAGGACGAGAATATAATTCGGAAAAAAGTTTAAAACGTGTGTCGTGGTGTGTGGTGGTGGCCGCGCGGTGGTGTCCCATTTACTTCGCCCATAAATATACACTCTCCCTTTTCTTGGCACAAAAGACACCACTTCTTTTCCACGTTTTGTTTTGTGGTGTGAGAGAAAATGAGGGAACATTGTAAACTGGATGCTTCACACTTGTTCGGATCCATGTCCTTTTGCGAGGAATTCCCCATCTTTCACTTCTCCCCTTCCGTATGCATTTGTACAAGGTTGTAGTTTATTTTAAGGAGAGTCATTCTGTGGCCATGATTTTTATTTTGGTCTCTTAAAACAACTTTTTATAGCCATACATAATTTCCCATGTCTCGAGGCGAGCCAAACAGAGTTCAAATTACTCGAATTAGGCACGTCTTCTGTCTTCCTGTGCTTTTGACACAGTTTCATGCAGAACTGGGGAAAGTGTTGTGCACTTTTTGCATTTCAAATGTGATGCTCGTCATTTGACAAGCTTTTTCTTTTAAAATCAGGTTCATCAAGAAGAGTTCAAAGGGGATGCACCCTCCTTCGTGGCCTCCTCCTTTAGCTTCGACGCGTCCCAAGCACCGGCCGAGTTCTATGTCTACATCCCGAGCCCAATTGACCCGAAAGTGAACACGGTGGAGCTGACAAGTCCGACGGGGACCGTGTACACCGACCAGTTGTCACTTCTTCATGACATCAACGTCATCAAAATCGATGCCCTCATTAACCAACCGGGTAAGCACAAGTGCTCTCCTCCTCCTTGTTACAAGCCAAACAATAAGTCACACAACGACGAGTCGACGAGTGTATGAAAGAAGACAAGGAAAAAAAAACTTATTGACCCTTTTTTCTCAGAAATCCTTTTGTTACCCTTTTTTTCTCTTTAAAAGAAGAAAAAAAACGAGTCAAACGCCAAAGTCCACTTTCTCATCCTTTTTTATATTTTTTTGCTTTCTCCAACTTTCTTTTCATTCTGAGAATTGTCCAGCAGCACAAATAACGAACGTTCTCACATCGTCGTCGTACTTGAGAAAAACTTTTTCTTAATGTTATTGTTGTATCGTTGTGATGAGAAAGATAAAGAAAGCCCATTAGAAAATGACGCCTTTCTTCTTCGTAATGATGAATGCAGTTAGACACGACTGTGCTGTAAAGAATGTCGATGCTTTCTCTCTCTGATTAATTGGCAAAGTAGACTTTCACCGAGTTGTGTAAAGGTGTTACAGTGGTCATTATTGCATTGTTGTCTCTTATTTTGATGCAGGGGTCTGGCACTACAAAATCGAGCGTCTTGGAGACAGTCATCAATCTCATTTTGTCCAAGTCGTGACGAGCACGACGGCTGGCACGGCGGCGGAGGAGTTCTCCGTCCGGTTGTTCTCCAACGTGGAGGAAACGCGGGCCGTCAACTTCAGCCAAATGCCGTTAATCCTGTACGCCGAGGTGAAGAGAGGCATGAGCCCGGTTCTGGAGGCTGAGGTGGAGGCAACGTTGGTGGCAGGGACAATCAAGTGGAACGTTCCTCTCTTTGACAGCGGCAATGGAGGTACGCCAATCGGTTGGGAAAGGAGTAAAATGAGAGTGCATGAAATTGCAACGGATTTCTTGTTTATTCTGTACAGATCCTGACATCACGGCGGGTGACGGCATTTACTCTCGCTATGTGATTCCTCCCCCATCCATCCAATCGACGGTGTTAGACGTTTCTGTGAAGGTGAAGACTTCGCCGTACCACGCCAAGTATGTGGGGCTCGACTTGACTCCAGGTGGAAGCGGCTCTGGCCCATCCTCGGCAATATCGTCAACGTACGGGCGGAGAAAGTATGTGGAGCGGTGCTGCGGAAGTCGAATGGTGCCGGAGTGGATGCCCCTCAAAAGTATGGCGTACAATGAACGCGTGATGGACTCGTACTCGGTGAGAATCAGTCACTCCAAAACTTCCGAGCATTACCCACCTGCAAGGATTGGAGACTTGAGGATTGTCCACCAATTTGACCAAGATGTCACCCTGAGCTTCACGACTCCTGGAGAAGACTATGACCACAAGACGGCGAGGAGTTTTCAGCTATTTTACCGGAGGTCGTTGGACGTCAAACCGATGCCGAGAGAGCCCTATGTCGCAATGGATGCTCCTGCAGGGTCGCAGCTGAATATCACGATGAAGGCTCCAGACTATGGGCTCTTCTATTTGAATGTGAGGGCCACGGATCAGTACGGGAATCTTGGGAAAATGTCAAACACAGTACAATTTCGGGCGGAGCAGCCACCCCCAGAACCGAATTCGGGGAGAACGCAGAAGCAAACCGACAATGTTTCTACTCGGGACAATGGCGACGACGGGAAGCTGAGCTCAACGGACATCGTGCTGATTGTCGTCGGGGTCGTGGCTTTCCTCGTGCTGGTCGCTCTGATAATCATAATCTGTATCTGGTGTCGCCGCCGAGGGAACAAAGGGATGGGCTCCACCGAAACCAAAATCTCCACCATTTCCGACAACAAGGCGCCCATCCACTGGTCCGCCTCTCAGTTGCTCAATGAGCACGAGAAGCGACAAAGCATTTACGCCCAGAGCTCCCACTCCGCGAGCCAGCAAGGGAGTTACGGCCAAGGTGGAGGGGATGGGCAGCAAGGTCATCACAACGCCGGCGCTCCTCACCACCACCACCACAACCAGTTCAACGGGAGTCCCGGGTCGTCGACAAGATCCTTCCGGTCGATAAGCGAAAATGCGAGGAAGACGAGTGTGGACTACGAGAGCTGCTCTTCGGACCCCACTATGCGCTCCATCAAGGGACCCACGGACTACGAGACGCCGATCGAGAGTGACCAAGAGAACTACCGCACCATTGACAGCACGTTCGGGGTGCCGTACAGACTCAATGGGGGTCCTCCGCCGAGCTACGCGAGAATGAGTGGAGGTGGCGGCATGCACAACCACCTCCAGTACCATCAAAACATCCCAGTCACGTCGACGAATAGCAGTAGTCACATGCAGTACAATCCGAACATCCAGGGTTCCCTCACCTCGGTGAATAGCAAGCGACGCAACATTACCATGGTCTAAGTCAACCCAGACTTGAAGGAGAAATCGTTGGAGAAAGTCTTTTGAGTCTTGTACCATAATAATAATATATTTACAAAGCTTACCGGTATTGATACGCGATGGTGACAGTCGGTCGTCAGTTATAATTAGCTCGACGCACAGAGTAACTAGAGATAGGACACGGATACTCGGAGAACCGGAGAAGAAGGACAAAGTAATCGATTTTCTATTATGATCGTTAAAACAATTAACGTGGCGGCATCATGAGCCTCGCATTTAATAAGAACACACTCCTACCCAATTATGACTCGAGAACAAAAAAACCTGTAATTATCATCACTATATGCTTTCATAATATGAAACGTTTTCATGTTTCATCATCATCGCGATATAGTTATCTCAGGTGCATCTCAACAATCGTGTAAACCCCATAAATTTCACACGACTCTGCACATTCCTTCCAACAAACGTGTTCCTTTATGAGTCGCATACACACAAGCCAAATCAAGAAAATCGCCATTTTACGAGGAAAAAAAACTCAATTAACTCTGCAGGACACATTCCTCTATTATTATTATAGCGAGCTGCACACTGGATTTGATAACTTGGGTAAGAAAAAATATAGGCTATTTGGAAAACGGACATATTAAGTTTTTTTTTAAAAAAAAAGAAAGATAATCGTACACACATTGTTGAAGACCGGAGAAAGTTCGGAGAAAGCAGAAAATCGATCAAATAACAACCAAAATGTTTGAAAAAGTCTATCTGTGTGTGTGTTTTTAGTTTCAAAATACAAAATAAGTTATTCTCTGTCGTACTAATTAATAATAATGTATGCTCAATGTGATTTGTCTCGCCGGTGGATATTTCCGTACAAGTTTTTGAAAAGAAATTTGAAGGAAAACTCCTAGTTTTTTAAAATAAATTTTAGAAGGATTTGTAGCGTTCGATACATGACGAGTCATACTTGTAGAAAGGTAAAGTGTAGGGATATCGCATAAAGATTTAGTGAAAGCAAAGTCATTTGTATTTCTAAATGTCGCCCATTGACGAGCGTAGTTGATAAGATGAAATCTTTTTTTTTTGCTCTGATTGAAATCTACTGCTCAGAAACGCAAAGGGTGTGACATGTTTGACACTATTTAAGCAAAAAATTGACAAGTGTCCAGCACAAGTCATTGATGACACTTTCTTTTACTGTATTCGTATACTCCTTCTCGATCCAGAGTTCTGCAATCTTTCACCGGAAAATAGTCATACAATACAACACACACACATGAGCTCACTTTCACCCCGAAATTGCTTTCATATTATATAGATTTTGATATTGTGCTTTCTCGTCGAATAAGTGTTCTTTCGTCGAAATATCGCAGAGTCACTGTATATTTACACATAATTATGATTGTAGTCTTGTACGAGTTATTCACTTGTGAGTGTCAAAAGAAAGGAGTCATAATGCACCCACGCACACACAAATACTGAATTGTTTGTGAAATGTGTGTATTTACCCGAAAGCTGTGTGTGTGGGCTAAAGCCACACTATTTAGGTACTTATCTTTTGTAGAGCGCTAGAGCAAGGAAATCTCGGCAATTATAGGTACGACAAAAACACGTGTTTCACTATTGATAAAATGTCAGCACTCACAAAGAAAAGCCATTTTTTCATTAACTAAACTGTAAATACTGGGCAGTCACACACACACCACACAAAAATGTAGGTACATAGATTTCGTAGTTGTAGAGAAAGTAAGTGAAAGTAAAAGAAAATTTATGTATTTATTTCTGTACATATTATGTATATCCCTTGTTTTCTGTCCACCCTCAAAACAAAACAAAGAGCAATCCCACACAAAGTATGTCCTGAGAAGCGTTTTTATTTATTTAGTGTTGTCGGTGTCGGTGTAGCGTACAATCTCTATGTAACTCTCTGTGTTTATTGCTAGCGTGCCAAAATGGTTTGTGTTCCGTGGTCTAGTCTACTCCAATTTGTGACAAGTTTGTTTGTGTGTGAAGAGAGAGAAAAAGAGAGTTCTTAGGAGAAATTTGTGGTCACCTTTTTCTCTCTCTTCAGAATATCAGATTTATATAAAATGGATTATGTGCACTCGAGAGAGAGAAAGCATTATGTATTTATGTAAGTTGCGTTGGTCGTTCCTTTTCTCCAGAGATTTTTGAGAATTTGCCAAAAATCATGCCATGACCATTTTTTGTTACCACCTTCTCTCCAGCCAAAATCCAAAAAAAGCACATTGCTGTGTGTAGGGCTTGTGAGACACACTCTGCCGTAAAAATATATACTTATGCATTATATATCTGCTGTGTGTGAATGGAAGGAGTGAAAGTACACGAAACCGAAATGTTCATGTGTGTGATTACGGTGGTAAAAATATCGGTAATTTTTACACGTTGACAAAAGCGAAACCTTTGCGGAACACGGAGAAATTGTTGAGTTGGCAGGAGTGACACTTTATTCCCTCCCTCCTCCTCTCGTCATCCTCCGTTTGAGCAGGGACGTGTGTGTCAAGGAACCCT